>CAUYTI010065337.1:0-13954 GCA_963575145.1 Galago senegalensis
TGTGGTTTATCTTACAAGGGTACAAGTGAATCTTTCTATGAGTAGAATATGAACGTTTTAACACAATAACTAAGAAAATGACATGAAGGCTATGTTAACCAGTTTGATGGAAGTGTTTTGGATTGTGTGTGAAAACACCACACTGTACCCCAGAAGTACATTAATATACACAGTTACCATTCAATTAAAAAAAAAAAAAGATGTGATGGGGCTTTATTTCAACTGGTTTAAGCCCTTGGAAGGATTTGGAAGGATTTGGAAAATGAATGGAATGCTGGCTTGTCATTTTGCCCTCAGGAGTCTTTGCCTGTCTTTTTAACCAGAACAATGGTGTTAGGGACCCTTCCTGTGGTGACGCTTACTTTTTTTCTATTTGGGAAATACTCTAAGTCTCACTCTGGTACTTGTGTCACCCATCACAGCTCCCCACCTTTTATCTACCTCCCTCCATTCCAATCTATAAATAGTGAAGAGAAAAAGCCACAACTCCCTGTCCGGGAAGCTTTGTCTAGACTTGCACAATTGAGTGTCTGCAAATGTGACTGGAGGGTGTGCAGAGAGATGCAAAAGGGATTTGCTAAATCAGGAGAACGCTTTTCAACAGGACTCGCCTTTCCAGCTCTCTGTCGTGGGGCTGCTGGGAGAGTAATTATGTGTAAGCACTGTTGGATTGTGTGCTGACCTGGCCAGGGGAAGAAAATTCTGAGAATAAACAGCAGCTAAGAAGCACAAGAGCCTGCTATCTGTTTACATGACGTAAATGTCTACAGGTAGCCTGTCTAAACCCTGGGGTTTTATTTTACTAAGGGCTGCTGACCACCTCTCTGTACTACCAGACTGTACAGGAGAAGCCTTTGGGTTTTATTTTTAAAAGACCTGTTCCACTCTCCTCCCTACACACCACCAATTTTTCAGGATTACCCCTGGCTATTTTAATGCTCATATATCACTGGTTTTCTTTCATTATTTATTAGCCTTAAGTGAATCTGGACTTTAAAAATTATTTTCATACATGTTATGTAAAATGTGTTTAAATGCATTGTTCAATAAAAATTTTGCTTTTCAACATGAATGACTATAAAATACATTGTTCTTGCACCTTGCTCAACCCTAACCTTGATTCCTTATTTTCTGATTGAAATCTTTCTCTTAAGGAAAAACAAGGAAAGAGAGAAAACATTTTTAGACTTCTTTTTATTTTTCCCAAGATGATCTTGTACAGTAGGAGAGTGCAGGTGTTCACATATATTTGCCCAAACTAAAAAAATATTACTCCTGTTTTGAGTAAAAATGCAGAATTATTATCTTTGACTTTCAGAAAAGAAGGACTAGAGTAAGAGATTCCATTTGCTGCAAGGAAGCTGCCAGTATCCCATAATTTCTGAGGCCTTCCGGTTTCAGGGGAGCATGGACTGAGCTCTGCTTCCTCTTTCCAGGGTCCCAACTCTCTGCTGTCTCTGCTTTGGAGAATTGTGGAGTTGTTTTCCTCCTACGTTTGCTCTTAGTCTGGCTCTAAAATTCTTGCATGGCTTTTTTTTACCCCTGCTCACTTTTGTAAAAGAAGTTGATAGATTTGTGGGGTACACGTGCAGATTTGCTACATGGATATATTGCAAAGTGGTGAAGTCTGGGCTTTCTAGGTGACTGTCATCTGGAGATCTCACAGGGCCCACTATGGCATTTCTCATCCCACCCCCTCTCCCACTCTTCCGTCTTCCTTCTCTTCCAGGTCTGCGTCCATGAGAGCAAGTGGAATTTAACCGTCTGTTTCTGAGATATCTCATTAAGATAAGGGTCTCTAGTTCCATCCATGTTGCTGCAAAAGACACCGTGTCATTCTTTTCATAGCTGAGTAGTGTTCATGGCAGATGCCATCTTTTCTTTATCCGGTCTTCCGCCGACCGACATGCAGGCTTGCTCTGTGTCTTAGCTATTGTGGAGAGTGCTGTGATAGACATGGGAGTCGTGCAGGTGTCATTTTGATACAATGATTTCTCTTTTTTTTGGGGGGGTAAATATTTAGTAGTGGAATTGCTGGATCAAACAGTAGTTCTATTTTTAGTCCTTTGAGGAATCTCAGACTGTTTTCCATAGAGAGTATTATAATTTCCATTCTAATCAGCAGTATGTAAGTCATCCTTTTTCTCTGCGTCCTCACCATACCTATTATTTTTTATTTAATTTATTACAGTGACCATTCTACCTGGAGTAAAATGGTATCATATTGTGGTGTTAATTTTCATTTTTCTGATAATTAGTCATATTGAGTATTTTTTCATATGTTTTATTGGCTATTTGGGTTTTTTCTCAATTTCAGAATTGTATTCAAATTCAAAACAGTACACATGTTTTGGTTACATATTTGCTTTGAACATGTCAGGTCAGAGTTGTGTGTCCTTCATGCAGAAGATGCGCATGAACCACTTCGGTGGGTTAACGCAGCCGCTCCTCCCACCTCCCACTTACTTGCTTCCCCCTGAGTTTTACTTCCCTGTGGGCACACAGGTGTTGAGTGACTGGTTTCACTTTAGCACTGAGTGCACGTGGTGGGTGTTTTTCCATTCTTCCACTACTTCACTTAGAAGCATGCTCTGGTGTGCATCAGGTTGTTACAGCAGATACCAGAGCACCATTGTTTGTGACTGAGTAGTACTCCGTGGTATACAAATGACACATTTTATTAATCCACTCTTATACTGATGGGAATTTGGGTTGGTTCCGCATCCTTGCAATTGTGAATTGTGTTGCTACAAACATCTGAGTGTGTCTTTGTGATAAAATGTCCTTTTGTCCTTTGGGTAAATACCCAGTAGTGATATAGCTGGATCTAATGGTAGGTCTACTTTTGGTTCTTTGAGGCATCTCTATACTACTATCCATACAAGATGTTCTAGTTTGCAGTCCCACCAATAGTGTACAGTGTTCCTCTCTCTCCACATCCATGCCAGCACTTGTTGTTTGGGATTTGTTGGTATGAGCCATTTTCACTGGAGTTAGGTGACATTTCATGGTGGTTTTGATTTGCATTTCCCTAATGATTAGAGAGGTTGAGCATTTTTTCCATGTGTTTGTTGGTCATTTGACTATCTTCCTTTGGAAAGTTTCTGTTCATCAACTGCAACTGAGACTTCACCTTACAAATGCAAACCATGTGACCTAATCATATGTACCCTCATATTAATCAGAAATTTAACAAAAAGAAAAAGTTTCTGTTCATGTCTTGTGCTCACTTTTTGATGGAGTTGCTTGAGTTTTTCTTGCTGATTTGCTTGAGTTCTTTGTAGATTCTGGTTATCAGCCCATTGTGTAGCATGCAAACATTTTTTTCCCATCCTCTGAGTTATCTATTTGCTGTATTAATTGTGTCCTTGGCTGCACAGAAACTTTTAAATTTGATCAGGTCCCATTTGTTTCTTTTCATTGTTGCATGATTGCTTTTGAAATCTTGTTCATAAATTCTTTCCCAAGGCCAATATCTGCAAGACTTTTACCAACATTTTCTCCTACAATTATTATAGTTTCATGCCTTAGCTTTAAGTCTTTTATCCATCATGAATAAACTTTTGTATGTGGTAAGAGGTGCAGGTCCAGTTTCAGTATTTTACATGTGGTTAACCCAGCACCATTTACTGAATAGGGATTCTTTTCCCCAGTGTATGTTTTTTTGCCAGTTGTATGTTGTTGTCTTTAAAAAAATATCTGTTCATGTCCTTTGTCCACTTTTAATGGGACTAGTTTCTTCTTGTTGAGTTGTTTAAGCTCCTCATAGATTAATCCTTTGTCCTTTATCAGGTGCATAGTTTGGAAATATCCTCTCCTGGTCTGTAAGGCATCTGTTTGTTGATGATGATGATATGACAATGAAGATAATGATTTTTTGCTGTGCAGAAGCCTTTTCATTTAAATCACATTTGTTTATTTTTATTTTGGTTGCATTTGATTTTGGAATCTTAATCATAAAGATCCCAACTTTTTCCAGGCTGATGTTCAGAAGAGTTTTTCCTACGTTTTCTTCTAGAATTTTTATGGTTTCTGGTCTTACATTTAAATGTTTAGTCCATCTTGAAGTGATTTTTGCTATGATGAGAGGTGGAGGTCTGGTTTCACTCTTCCGTGTGAGGCTGCCTGATTTTCCCAGCACAATTTATTCAATAGGCTGTTTTTCCCCACTGTATATTTTTGTCTGCTTTTTTGAAGATCAGTTGATTGTAGATATATGGCTTGATTTCTGGGTTCACTCTCTTATTTTATGTTTTCTTCAGTGTTTACTTTTATGTGCTTTCATTTCCAATATGCTATCAATTTTGAATATACCCATTTTTATGGCTTCAGAGCTGAGTTTTATGCCCTCTGCCCTGACATCTCTCATGAACCCCAGGCCTATATCTTTATATACCTGCTGGAATGTCCACCTTGGACTCAGCCCATCTGACACTGAACTTACATCTTCTTCATTACAGCCTTTGACACTTCCACGCCAAAATTGTTTGTTATCGCATGTATGCAGGTTACTTAGGGATTCACTAAGCTTTCTACCATTTATCCTGACAGTGCTGGATTAAAAAAAAATGATTTAACTTATAAGAAAATATGAATTCTTTGTCTTTCTGGGTGGATTTGCATTCAAGGGTTTTGTTTGTTTGTTTACTCAAACATCCACTGTCTAAAACTTTTTAACTGCCTTGAAGTTTAACATTTTAAAGTACTTGTCAATTGACAAGTACTTCAAAATATACACTTTGTAAATGCCTCAAAGGGACTGGGAAGTCATTTAGTAAAATTATTCATGACATAAAGAATTAGGTGGAGACAGAAGTGAACTGGATTTTTGGGCCCCTGGTGAGGCTTTGCTTCAGCTAAATAGAATGAGAAAAGCGTGGTTGTTAAATAATCACATATTTCACGTCTCTCTAGGTACATATGTTCATCTCCATTCCTTCATTTATAACATTTCAAATCTTCAGACCTACAATAGTACTGTCTTCTGGGAATTAATATGCTTCATATTTGCAAAAATCCATTTCTAAGAGTCTGATCTTTTTATCTGACTTGAGCACACTGATTTTATCTGGGGCTTCTAGCATGCGTCTGTGGGTCTCGTTATGTGCTGGTCCCTCTGTGGAGAACACTGTCTCAGACTTGTCACACAGCCAGATGCAGATCATTAGCCAAGTTCGATTTCTGCTATAACCAATACATGAATAATGACATGATAATGGGAACTTAGTAGTAACATACATTTTTTAGGCTTAGAAAGTTGCATGTCGTGAACATATTAAAAATGTTTCACTTTTAGAATGACTTTATTATGTGATGGGAAAGAAATGGAAGAAAATGTAGCACTGTAATGTCTCAAAGTAAGGAAACTACACTTGGATATGGGCATAACTTTTGGTGATGTGATATTCCTGTCAGTAAACTAATAAAATCTGATTCATTTCTCCAGATGAACAACACTAAATAGAGCTATACAACAATAAGCACCTACTGGCTTATATGACTGTAGTTCCTCATAGTTATTTGGAATGAGACTGTGGTGATGGTTTGAGGCTAATATAATTATTGTTTCCACCACAGGCAAAACGCAATTCCTCCAGGACTTCTAAAATGCCTATTCATACTCCTTTTGAGCAGGTGAAATGATTGCTCTATCAAATGGGTGTCTACAGGAAATGCATTCCTACTTGATCTAATGAGATCAAATAACACTTTCTATGGATCAACTTGTCTTAGGCTTCGGTTCTCTTAAAAGAAAGAAATTATAAAGACCACAGTGGGGATTTCTTGCTTGGTTTTCATACTATTCGTAAATGGTGTCAGCAGAGGATATAATCATGATTCTCACACAAATATAAAATAAATACATGTCAAATTTTATTTTACTGACTAATTAGTAAAGAAGCCAGAAAACTTGTTAAAACTGGTTGCTACAAAGGAGAATCTAAAAAGTCAACCATTAACACTGTATATGCTCTTCAGAAAGGCTGGTTTGAACTTGCTCATAATATGCAAAACTGGCTTTTCAACAGCGGGAGAAGGAAGTCAATCCAGCCTCAACTGAACAGAATTTATTTACCTGCCTCTAGCCAAGAATTATTGTTTGTATTTCTGTAGGTTTTCTTCAGTTAAATGAGTTGTTTACAGAACTGTAACATAGCCAAAGATAATGAAAGGCACAACCCTCAGGGTTAGACAACACTGTATGTAGTGTTTGCACTGGGGGGTAACAATGCACTGTTTTCTATTGATGATTTTTTGTGTCCTTTTGGTCTATTTAATTGGCTTTCACAGTTTCCCCAATACAGTGCCATCTTCTTTTGTCTTTAATTCTTTTTTTTTTTGAGACTCAGTCTCAGTCTGTTACCTTAGGTAGAGTGTCATGGCTTCCTCACAGCTCACAGCAACCTCAAGCAATCCTCTTGCCTCAGCCTACTAAGTAGCTGGGGCTATTGACGACCACTGCAATATCTGTAGAGATGGGGTCTTGCTCTTGCTCAGGCTGGCCTTGATTCCTGAACTCAGGCAATCCACCTGCCTTGGCTTTCAGAGTGCTATGATTACGGGTGTGTACCACCGATCCCAGCCTTGTCTTTATTGGGTTTGAGGGGGTTTGAGGGGAGGTAATTCCCTACTTATACTTCAAAATGATTTTTATTATTTCTGCCTAAGCCCATTGTTTCCTTTTGTGTCCTGGGGAAGAATGTATCCCTGAATTGGAAAATAATGCTGAAGAGCATTTAAAAACCCTTAGATTTAGCTTAGCTGTGGAAGTAGTTGTCAGACAGGAGTAAGACTAGAAAGGGAGGAGGACAGTGTTAGATATTTTTAAATGAATTTCAAGAAAAAATAATTTGGGGTCTTTTGCTTGGTATATTTATTTGATATATATTTTAGAGGAGTCAATACAATCATGGCAGACTATATCAGAACATGTATCAATTATATATTGCAAAACATTAGCAAAAGTTCATATGGTTCAAACATCTATTGGGGTGTCCAACCTATGGCCTGTGGGCCACAGGAAGATTACATGAGAACTATTTTGGTTATCTGTGCTGGCAAATACCACAAAAATTATCCATGGATGTTTTCTTTGCTTATAAGCTTTTGTTAGTGTTTGTAAATTTAATGTGTGGCCCAACACAGGTCTTTTTCCAGAGGTTGAACTCTAAAATATCCATTTATTCTCAAGATCAAAAGCTCTGTAAAGGCAAGTCTTTCATGTGCTTTGTTTTCTGTTGTTGTTCCAATGCCCTTCACAGCGTCTGTGTGGTATACAGTTACCCAGTGAAATTATAAGAACGAATTTTTAACCTCAAACGCTGTCTGACGCAGTGCTGAGGATTAAAAGTAAATATATATGACATTATGATTCATGTGTTAGAAAAGTTCATGGTCCTGTACGGAATCTTTTCCCCAGAGAAATCTGTCCTTGAAGGGAGGAGTGGAGGCTTTATGGCAGACGGCCGGGACAGTTCCGGTGCTCCCAAAGCACATCATGGAGGTGAAGCTCTGTTTTGAAAATGTGGTTAGTGTCATCTCCAGTGGGATCTCCCAGGTGGAGTTCTTGGTGTAACCAAGATGGAGACAGTGGAGCTTGCTGAGACTTAGAGCATTGGCTTCAGTAACTGCAGTTCCTTGTGTTTGCCTGGCAAGCCCTTGCCACATATTTCGGTCTGATCCTTCATAGCCACCGCTAATTAGAATGTGCCAGGATCCAGGCAAAAGTGTCTTGAAGTTGTTGTCTCATTTAATCCTTATAACGGTCCTGTGGAGTAAGTGATGAGAGGTTAAGCGTTATGATTGCATGATTGCAATAATGCCGCTAGTGGGTGGCCAACTTAGGGCAGGATTTGAGGTCTGCCTGAGTTCAAAAGCCACCCTCTTTGGGCTGTGCAGCTTCGATACTGAGCGCTGATGTGGTGAGAGTACAGCCGAGCCTGCGCTGAGTGTCTGAGGGGCTGCGGGGGCTGTGAGGGTGTATGTGGGAGAAGCAGGACGAGGTTTTTCTGTATTCATGACACAATCAGGAAAAAATGTGCATTATCCGTTTCTGCTCCACTTTAGGCGCCTATCCAGTGAAACACGGCATAGTGACGGGGACAGTTGGATCAGCACTTCAGTAGCTGGCTGCAGCACGCGGCAGGGAGGTTCAGAAGGTGACCGAATTGTGTTTGGTAGAATCATTACCTTCCCCTGCTGGAGCTCGTGCTGCTGCAGGGGGACTGAGGGGTTTTGAGATGTGCCTAGAGTCCAGCGAGGTCAGTCTGCCCGCTGTGGCGTCCGCCCGACCCTCCGGCCCTCTGCCTGCGGAGCTCTGAAGCAGGTGCCGTCTGTCCTCAGCCGCCCTTCAAACCTTGTTATGTGAGCACAGCTTGGCATTTTTCTTCTCCTCGTCTTTCAATATTTCAAATGCCCTTAACATTTGATTTTTCCCGCAGACTTTTTTCTTCCTGAAATGTCTACATTCCTACTTTCTTTAGTTTTGCTTCCAGTTTTGAACTCAGCAAAATCATTTCCCTCCTTCCAGTCAACCGGCTCCGTGACACACCCGTCCCCTGTTCTCAGCTGCCTCGTATCACCTGCGTGAATTGCTACAGGTGCTCCAGCTTCATCTCAGGCCTCCTGTCACACCTACTCCTCACTGGTCTTGGTTTCTTGCCATTCTCTATGATCAGTCTTACTTTATTTTTTTTTTAAATAATGACCTGGCAAGAAAATAGTTTTTTACTGTTACTTTTAAATAATTTAAATTTTTTCACTAAGGGACTAAGATGCCCACATCACGGTGCCACTCCAAATTCTTTTGGTTGTCTCTTTCTGATACCCCACTAAGGCAAATTGAAAGCTAAAAAACAATTGAATGAGTAGAAAGACAAAATAAATGCTATGAAGATTTATATATTTGTTTTGTTTTGTTGGTCTAAGTTCTAACAGGTACTTTTGGGGCAAAATAACTATATAGCATCTATAGCATAATAACTTTTAAAAAGGGTTTAATTTTTAATTTTTATTTGGTCTGTAATTATTCTGCTATAATGTTTTATGCATTATTTTCGTTTTTAACTGTTTATTGTGGAAAATGTTAAAGTACACTAGTATTAATTCCCGGGTAACTCTAACTTGGTTTCAACTATTGTAACACTCATGACCAGCCTTGGCTATCAACACTTAATGCCTTCAACCTCCTTTCTTCTGGAGTGTTTGGAACAAATTCCAGCCATCATACCATTAATAGAAATATTTCAGCATGTGTCCCTAAATAAGAAGCAGTCTTTTGGGGAGAAAACACCGTGTCATAACCGCAACTGACCATTACTTTAAAGATCACTAAGTAACAGCCAATGTTCCAATTTCTTTGTTTGCCTCATTTCTTTTACAGTTTGTTTGCTTCAATCAATGCCAAGTCTATCAATATGATTGGTTGCTATATTTTGTGCTTTTTTTGTTTTTTTAGTATGTAGTTTCTCCCTCAACTCTTTATTTCTAGCAATGTATCTGTTGAGGAAGTCTTATAAAGTTTCCAGCAGTCTGGATTTTGTTGATTGCAGGCCTGTGGCACATTTAATATATTGCTTTGGCATTTATATTTTCCCTAAATGGGTGATTTGATCTACAGAGTTGAACAGACTCAGGTTTGACTTTCGGAAGCACGACTTCCTAGGCAGTGTTGTGTGTCTCCTGTAATGTGACTCCTGGTTGTCTCTTTCTGTCACGTTAGTTAGTGACCACTGGGTTCCTAGATCCACCCACAGAGCAGCTGAATGAATGATTTAGTGAACGGCTGAGGCAGTAAATATTTTCAGATCTGTACTCATCTCACGTCTTGCTTGATATAAGGCTAAAATCAAGATTATGCAAAGATGACATATTGTACCTTCTCCAAATTAACATTATTCTATATAACTAAGCTTTTAAGAATCCAGATAATTTGAGATTGTTACATTGTCCAATGAGACCTTGGAATATTGGCGTTGGCAGTCTCTGGTTGAGGGCATGTGTACATACTTTAGAAATTTGATGATCAAGTTGGCGTTTTCTAGATGTAATTAAACAGCATGGCTAAATGTTTAAATTGGGGGGAGGGAAGTAATCTGGACACAAGCACAGTAAGCTATTAACAATGATTCCCATTGGAGGGGAGTTAGGAAAATTCGTAATTTCATTGGGTACCATTGTCTACTATTTGAATTTTATCTGTGATTATCTAGATGGGATCATGTTCATCTCTATTTCTTCTATATATATGTATTTGTATAGCTAAAAATTCAGTAAATGCTAAATAAATGACTGACATATTAAATTACGCTATGAAGCTATTCGGGACACCTGTCTTGATGGAGACATCTCCCATTCTCACTAATGGGTATGCTGCACAGGCCCACCTGGTGAGAGAAAGGGCCAGACACAGACACAGCACTTAGGTTTCCTGGCACACTTATTACACATTTACTGGGCACAGGGGAATAGAAGAGAAAAGGTCAGATTCTATTTATTCTCACAGGGCTTTCATCACACTGCAGAGTGGAGAAGGGATCTACCAGGCTTCCACTTGTGTCCTCAAGCTCACCACCTATGTTCTCTAAGTCCTGAGGCCTTAACTGGCTTCCTGGGAGTGTCTGAACCAGCCTCGAGCTGTACCTTCCCCTGAAGACAACCTGCTCCAGGTGCCTCTCCCCATCGCAATTTTCCCCTGCTCTGCTCCTTTGACTGTGAACCATCTCCAGAGCTTTTTACCTCCTGCTTCAGTGAAGCCGTTTCCCCAGTGACTTGGGTTCTCCCTTTGGCCTTCTACAGGGAGACACTGATTTTACTTCTTTGCGCAATTTCCACTTCAGGACTGAGAACCCTTTGTACTCTGAACTTACAGGTAAATTTTTTTCTTCCACCTTAGAAAAAAAGATAAATTCATACTGGTGCTGTTTACTAATGTTTTTAATAAGCAGCACTAATATTTGTGGGTGTTTTTCCCTGAAAGATAAATTTTACATATTATAAGAAACAGAATATGTATTTTTGAAATTCTGTGAGAACTGCCTAGCCCCTCATTATTCTGGCTTGCTGTTTATCATGGGGCCTGACCAGTGAGCTCACTTCCAATAAAGTAGAGAGTCCAAACTCCCCTCACTGTGCACAAGAACTTGTGTCCTGGGAGGGGGAAGGGCTAGGACTGCTGATGGGGCCCAACCTTAGTGCTGTGTTCTACAGGGTGTGGGTGAGGAAAGGGCCTCATCTACTCAGACAGCTGAAAAAGAAAAGAGGAAAAAATTCAATACACAGCTCTCAAAAATCAATGTGACCTATGTGAGGATATAATAAAAGATGCATTGCGTACGAATGTATTTGATTTCAAATAACAGAAAATCCACCTACAAGACCTGCATGAGTAGGCATTTATTCTTCTCATAAAATAAAGCATCCAGGGTGGGATTTTTATGGTGCCATCAGAGGCTAGTTTGCATCCTCCTTTTCCTGCTGCCTTACTGCGTTGATCCCCTTTTTATCCACAAGATATGCCAGATACTATGTGTGCCTTGATAGGAAAAAGAGGAACAGAGGCAGCGCCCCCACCAGGGAAGTAAAGGATCAGCAGCTGTAGACGGGTGCCTTGCTGGGCTGAGCTGCTTCTGGTGGGCGCTCTCCGATGAAGAGAAGCTGAAAGGCCAGGGAACAGTCACACAGTAGTGGACCTGGGACTAGAGGCTTGACCCTGTTACACAGGGATCTGTGAGTAATAGCTAAGCCAGGGGCTGGAGGTGGTGGGTGGAGTTAAGGATGGACAACTGTGGAGGACTGCAGAATCTCTCTGACTTTTCTCTAGGCCTCTTGGAATCTAAAACTTCTACCCTCAATTGCTTGTTTTAAGAGCCCCTAAATTAAGTTCAGCCCCATGTCACTACTGGTTTTCACACGTGCCTAAGATTATTTGGTAATGAGCATTT
Source organism: Galago senegalensis (assembly GCA_963575145.1). Classification (NCBI taxonomy): domain Eukaryota; kingdom Metazoa; phylum Chordata; class Mammalia; order Primates; family Galagidae; genus Galago; species Galago senegalensis. The sequence continues at coordinate 11,943 of CAUYTI010065337.1, forward strand.
TGGAGCTATGTAGAAGGCAACTCCTAGATCCAAATCAACTTTCCTGTGTTGAGCTAGGAGGCTGCTTTTTCTTGGGTACTATGGAGAAATTGGATATGATTTGTCAGAGGAAGCTTATTTATTTCTGTTTCTGGCACTGCCCAACTGAGTGCCTTTCTCTTCTTGTGGTGGGAAAAGTAACCACTTATATGCTACCAGTTGTAACTATAAACTTCAGAATCTTAATGTATGTGGGTTAGTTTTTCTGTTTTTATCTGTGAAACTGAAGGGGAATCTGTGATCTTGAAATTCTTTACCTGATGCAGACATAAAAGAAGCTAATTTAATTAAAAATGTATTTATAGAGATCAATGGTAAAAATGGTTGTTGGAAAAGACAATTCCTAAATGTAATTTAAAATGTTTAATTGATAACCTAGAGCACCTAAGGTTTAAACACAAAATCGTCTTTCAAGGAAAAAATGAGGAAGCTCTGTGGAAGGTGGGAAGTTACAATGTTTATATATCATTTCCAAGAGGCATTTCCACTCAGCAGTCTAAAACATCTGGCTGGGAATCCAGCCCTCTGTATCAGAGTATTTTTAAGAAACCTACCAAGACCAGGGGAAATGTCTCTTTATTTGCCAGGATGTAATTAATGAATTACGTGTTTTAGAAAGTGGTGAGACAAACATTCAGAGCTCTAAGAGATAAAAATACTGGTTAAAAGAAAGATTTGTTTTCCCTCTATACCCCTCTGTAAGTTTGATAGATTTTTTTCAAAATCTAGATTTTGAAATGAGTGCGAACATCCTATCACAGCTGTCCTTATTTGGGGTATTGGATGTGTGAGAGTTTTCCATAAATATTTCAAGTAGTAGGCATACATATATTTTCTGATATAAAAATTTCAAGCATTACATAAGTTCATTTTTATCTTTTGTTCTGAGCTGAATAAATTATCTCCTGGAATGAATCAGGGCCTCGTGCAGCTCCGCGTGTGGGAAACACTTTTCCAGGCCACTGGCGCTCCGGGTCGGGAGGCCGGTCTGGGGGTCTCTGCACCTGCTGGGCTGCGGCTCCTGCACCCCGACACCGGGTGAGGCCACCCTCCGCCACCGTGGGCCTCACTCTGAGTCTCTGCGTCCGTGTATCTGTGAACGCCAGAGGCCACTCAGTCAAGTCGTAGGCATCAGCCTCACACTGACCATGTCTGTTCCTGTCCTGTCATCGTCCTGGCACTCTCGGTCCTGGGCTGTCAGTGACTTTGACCCCTGCGTCATTTCTCTCCGTGTTCAGCCCACAGGAATTTCATAGCTCCTTTGGAATTTGGGCTCCTTCCGTTCTAGAATGCTCTCTTTCTAGAGTATCTCCTGTTGTTCTCCCTGTCCTCAGGATGGTTCTTCTTGGTCTTTTTGTAAAGCTCCTAATTGTCCACACTCTCCCCGAACTTTGTTCCCCACACTCGGTTCTCTGCACCTTCCTCAGCCCACCCCACTCCTCACGTGGCCTCAGTGAGCTTCCGTGCATGATGAAAATAGACTCTACAGCTCCAGTTTAGAGCCTATCCCTGAACTCCAGGTCCCAATAAAACTTTGTACTGGGTTTCTCCACCTGAAGTCCAATGGGGACCTCAAACCCACATGTCCCGCTGCGGTCCCCCAACGCTCTCACCCTGTGCACCTGCCGCCAGCCGACCAGGAGCTCCATTTCCCCTTCTCCTCCTGTCTCAGTGCCGCCATCTGCTTGCTCAAGCTATAATCCTGGGTATTATCATTTACTCTTCCTTTTCTTCCTCATTTCCTAAATCAATCCAGTCCCAGGGCAGCACTTGTGGCTCAAAAGAGTGGGGCTCTGGCCCCATATACCAGAGGTGGTGGGTTCAAATCCAGTCCTCGCCTAAAACTGAAAAAAAATTTGAAAAATCATCAAATTGTGTAGATGAACTTATAATGACAACAGTAGTTCCTGAGTCCACATTACTCTATTCTGATTCTTACCTAGCTATACTTCCTTCAAGAGCAATCACTTACC
>CAUYTI010065339.1:0-48702 GCA_963575145.1 Galago senegalensis
GAGAGACAATTAGAGTTGTCTGTACACTTGGATGTTGTACTCTGCCTGGAGGTCAGGCCCAAGTTATGAACGGGAGCAGCGTGGCTGTGATGTGGGGCCCTGTGGCAGGGACGGAGGGCAGAGAGGGCCCGTGGCAGGGACAGAGGGCAGAGAGGGTCTGGGGCAGGGACAGAGGGCAGAGAGGGACAGGGGCAGGGACAGAGGGCAGAGAGGGCCAGTGGCAGGGACAGAGGGCTGTGAGGGCCTGTGGCAGGGATGGAGGGCAGAGAGGGCCCGTGGCAGGGACGGAGGGCAGAGAGGGTCTGGGGCAGGGACGGAGGGCAGAGAGGGCCCGTGGCAGGGACGGAGGGCAGAGAGGGTCTGTGGCAGGGACGGAGGGCAGAGAGGGCCCATGGCAGGGACAGAGGACAGAGAGGGCCCGTGGCAGGGACAGAGGACAGAGAGGGCCCGTGGCAGGGACAGAGGACAGAGAGGGTCTGGGGCAGGGACAGAGGACAGAGAGGGCCTGTGGCAGGGACGGAGGGCTGTGAGGGCCTGTGGCAGGGATGGTGGGGTGGGAGCAAACAGGGCTCGTGGTAAGCTGGACATCGGTGCAGACCGATTGGCATTCTGCACTGGGAACAGGTCAGTGAGGTGTCAGCTATGCTGGGACCAGTGGAAGGCTTTCCCAGGAAGTGTAGCATAAGGGCTGTAGGAGGGTAACAGTAGGAAACCAAGGCCAGGGGGCGGTGGGAAGGAGGGGACAGCAGTGGTGGCCTTGGAGGCCAGAGAGAAGGTGGAGCCCAGGTGACTGCCCTGGAGGGCTGGGGCTGGCTTTCACTCTGAGTGGGATGCAAGTTCCCAGGTGCTTTGGGCAGACACCTGAGTGCCTATAGTTTTGAGGGATTTTTAGTTTTTGGGGGTTTTTTTGGCCAGGGCTGGGTTTAAATCGCCACCTCTGGCAAATGGAGCTGGCACTCTACTCCTTTGAACCACTGGCACCATCCTTTCTCTTTGTTGCTGTCGTTCTTTCTGTCTTTCTTTCTTTCTTTCTTTCTTTTTTCTTTTTTGAAACCGAGTCTCACTTTGTTGCTCTGGGAAGAATGTCATAACGTCATAGCTCACAGCAACCTCGGACTCCTGCACTCACACCTTAGCTGAGATTACAGGTACCACCACTACACTGGCTATTTTTTCTGCTTTTAGTAGAGATGGGGTCTTGCTCTTGCTCAGGCTGGTCTGCAGCTCTGGGCTTCAAGGAGTCCTTCCACCTCGGCCCCCCAGAGCACTGAGATCACAGGCCTGAGGCACCATGCTGACCTGTGCCCAGTCTTGTAGGAAGGCTCTGCTCTGCTGACAGGTGACCCCAGCCAGAGGAACAGAGGCAGAGAGGATGCTGGCTGGCAGGGGGCTGGACAGGGCTGGAGGCTCAGGAAGGATGTGACCCCAGCACCACCCTGATGAAGCAGAGTGGGAGGAGTGGGGGGCACGGGGACCATAGGCGGCGCTCAGCCTGTTTCCCCAGAAAAATAGGGCTGCCAGCATCTAGCAGTAGAGACTGAAGGGGACACTTGGTTTGGGTGAAAAATTCCAGAAGCTGAGGTTTTGACATGTTTAGATTGAGAAGTCATTAAAAAAAAAACTAAATGAAATATCGAAGAGGCAGTTGCTTGCAGGAATCTGCCTGGTTTCAGGAGAGAGAAAGAGAGATTAGGTAGAAAGAGAGATAGAATGAGAGAAAGATAGAAAGAGACATTTTCCAGCCCCCGTGTGCTACGGAAGTGGACCGGGCAGTAAGAGGGTGAAGCAGGAGGGACGGAACCCCCCCAAACTGAGCCCTGGAAGGAGGAGGGAGGGCCGGGGTCCAAGTCACACTCTGATGTCACAGAAGATGCAGGAAAGAGTCGTTCCCCCAGAAGCAGATGGGGGAACACAGACTATGTCCTGCCCAACGCATTTTGGGGAAAGAGTGTTTTGAAAAAATGCCCAGCACATTGGGTTGACTTCTGTCTGTATTTTGGATCTTATGGCCACCGTCTATCCCACCGACCTGACGAAGCTCAGGTGGCTGAGGCAAAAGAGAATACAGCGGAATCAACACACGTTAACCTCTCGGTTTTGAGCTCCTAATTAGACATTAAAAAAACTAAAGCTGAGCGATCATGTGTACGCCAAAGCACTTTTGATTTCTAAGGGCCAGACTTTGTTGAGAAGGAATTTTATGTCTCAAATTAAAAACAGCTTGGCTAAAAATACCGATAGCAAAACCCAGAGGATCCAGAGCACAGGCTGCAGCCATGCTCTGTGTGGGGGTCAGGATGCTCTGAGAGGAGCAGTCGCTTCCCTCCCACACCCTGAGGTCTGCAACGCCAGGAGCAGAGGGATGCTGGGGTGTCCTGTGAACCGGGGCGCTGCCTGCGTGTCTGAGAGCCTCGGGAGGGAGCCGAGTGGGAGAGGGACCCGATAGAAATGCCTGGCGGTTTCAAGGTCAGCAAACGGGGCAGCCACTTGCCCCTATTTTAGCTGTAGCCCAAGGAAAAACTGTTCTCTTAGAAAACATCAGATCAGCTGCTGGCTCCGGGGAGTAGAAGCTGCACGTCCAGATGCCTGGCAGAGGGCAGTGGGGTCCAGCCCCACAGAAACCTTCAGACACCGTTGCCGTCTGGGCAGATCAGCCAGCAGTGGCTTGAACAAAGGGAATGTGAGTGAGATGGCCCTGAAACCCAGCAGAAGGTTTGCGGTTATGCACCAAACACAGAATGGAGAGGGCAAGTACCAGGTGCGCCCGGGAGGCTGAGGACAGAGGGGAGCACGGCCACACAGACTCTTCCCCGCAAAGCATAATTTTTGAAAAGGTAAACTCACTGCTCTCATGCAGATGAAAAGTGAACACATTTCGAAAGTTTTATTCAAGTAGCTAATTAACAAGGGATGAGTAAGGTTAACATTGGTAGATGGATGGATAGATGGAGTGATAGATGGATGACAGGTAAATGGATGAAGTGATAGATTAAGAGATAGATACGGATAAATTGGTGGACAGATAGATGTATGGATAGAGTGATAGATGATTGATAAATGATTAGATGGACAGATGGATGGAGTGATAGATTTATAGATGAACACGCGCACACACATACACACATGCACGTATGTACACACACACACACACACACACATGCACACATGTGGAATCCATGCTAACAATGATTACAGTGAGACTCTACCTCATTTAAGATTTTATTTGCTGCTTTAAAGTTTTAAAACACAGCCTGGATGGAACTGAGACACATCTTCTTAGCAAAGTATCACAAGAATGGAAAAGCAAATATCCACTGTGCTTAATCCTAATATGAAGCCAGTGGATGGACAAATACATGTTCACACAGGAGAAAGACTCAGTTCAACTCAAATTGGGGGAACAGAGAGGGGGACAGGGAGGAGGAAGGAGGGAGGGTCCTACACAAGGGTCTATGGCACACGTGCTGGTCTCAAGACACAACTACAAGAGGGACTCCACCAGCACATGCAAACATTTTAACTTAATCATTTGTGCCCTCCTACTCATCTGAACTTTAAAATAATTAAATAAAAATATTTAAACAATTTAAAAAACGTTACATGTCCCCTCTAATAAGTTGGAATTAATCAGTGGGCACAGAGGGAGGAAACAGTCACTGGGAATCAAAGGGGAGAGGAAGGGGCGGGGGGGGGCTAAACCTACCTATGTAGCAGGTGCAATGAACACTAACAGCCCTGACTCAAGCATTATAATGCAGAAACAGTATATTTATCTTTAAAACATTACAACTTAAAAAAATAACAAGGGGGCAGTGCCTGTGGCTCAAGGGAGTAGGGCGCCAGCCCCCTATACCAGAGGTGGTGGGTTCAAACTTGACCCTGATCAAAAACTGTAAAAAATAAAAATAAAAATAAATTTAAAAAAACAGCAAGGAACGTGGCTCCTAATGGAATCTACCCTTCCTGCAAATCAAGATGCCCCAGCGGGAAGATTGGATTAAAAGAAGCTGCCAGTTAGCCATTTTCCCCTGGCTTTTAAAAAACTCCTTAGCTAACCAGATGCTTTCTTTTGCTTGATTGATAGAGGCTTTGCTTCTTGAATTTTTTCTTTAAAAATATGGCAGGTTTAAACCTTTTGCATCTTGCAGACTTTATAAAAGCAAATAATAGGAGTTAGGAAATGAATAAAAGAAAATCTATGTGGAGTTGCTGTCAACAAGCATAAAGACAGGCCATGATCCCGCCCTGAGCTGACCAAAACCCAGGGCACGAGGTCCAGTGCTGTTCAGACGGAAAGGCTTCCAGTGGCAGGTGTAAAAAGTTAGATTTCCGCCACAGAGCAGAGTGCTGCGTGCGGGAGCATTTTCTCGTCACTGCACTGGCTTTGGTTAGTAATTTTGTCTTTACAAAAGAGCGGTTTTCTGTCTAGATATGAAATTTACACTTAGCTGCAAAGAATAAGTTCAGGAATAACTGAAATCAGAAGGGTGTAATTATGCCTCTTTTTCTTCGGGTTAATCTTGCTTTAAATTATCCACTCTACCTACCCCTTAATACTCAGCCTCTTTTCGTTGGAAATTAATACTTCACTTTTACTCACCAACTGAGTAAAGCAGAATTAGTATATTTTTGAAATAAAAGCACTCTCTCTAGATCATTCTATTTTGGCATAGTATGATGTTTAGATACCAGAAAGTGAGAGAGGAGAAATGGGATGCTAAAAATGGCGTTTTATAATTTATTTGGGTATTTTTTGGTAGTTCCATACACAATTAGAGATTGCTGATGCCGTAGTTATTAAGAAACAAAGGGGCTTGATTATTGCATAATTTCCCAGTGAATGGGGAAAAATTAATTTATCAGCAATGCATTTAGTAATAAATATTTAGTGGAATATTCCTTTCAAACACGTTTAACACAGATGTTTTAAAGGTTTTTTGTTGTTGCTGTTTACTTGGCATTAACAAGATTTGGTTCATCATCTGGAGCAGGGGGTCCTTTTTCCTTGCTAAGATCTGACTAAATAAGATGTTTCTTTTGATGCTATGCCTGTGTTTTAGGTTTGGTGAGTTTGAATCTTGCATCAATTTACTTTCCTGTTTTTTTAAAAATTATCAGACACGTTGCATTTGAAATCATAGGGGAGAAATTATATAATGTCTATTTCAAAACCCAGGGTCTTCTTACAGTATCCTGGCAAATATTTTAGAGTAATTTTTATCTTCTAAAATATTTTATGACTATACCTAATTTTAGAGCTTTATCTTGGAGAACATTTGTCTTTTTTTTTCATATGAATTGAACTATTACCTGAGTAGCTTGAGCCGTTTTTCCAAAATGTGAATAACACTTTATCAATAATAATTTGTGGTAGGACTCTAAGTTTTGCTCTCTGAACTGGAGCTGCAGTGCTGGTCCACGTGGGCTCCCTGCACCCTCTGGTGGTGTCCACGGGGAGGCCACTGGTTTGGGTGTTGACGGTGGGGCTGTTGATTCTCAAGGCTGCTGCAGAGCTGGGTGGAAGAGAGTGAGCTTCAGCCAAGCTAAGATGCCACAAAACTCACTGTTCGCTGAGATCAGTCATTTTCTTTTTGTTCCTGAATAAATGCTCCATGGGTTATTTAAGAGATAAATTTTGAAAGTTCTACAATAGTTTATATTGACCATTTTGCCAGTTTCTCACTGCTTTTGTTGAGGAGCAACCTTTTGGATCTTCTCACTCTGCGTCCCCACAGACATCACTCTTGGATACTAACTCTGATAAGCGGAAATGTGTGTCTGCCACGAGAACATGCACCCCACCATGCCCAGGCGAGCCCAGATGTGGAGGGCACCTGGGCCTGTCACTCATCCACAGGAGCACGACATGGTCAGATCTCAGACTGTTCAACTCAGTCTTAGCAGGTGATGGTTGCCTGCTTGCTGAAGAATTTTTTCTTTTCTTTTTTGTTTTCCTTACATTTGTTGCAATTATAAAAACAAAATTAGAGCTCATTCCATTGAACTTCTATTGAGTTGTGCAAATGTATGAACCAGAGATTCTTTCTGTCCGTTCTGAATTCTGTCGGCTCCTCTAACCCACGCTTCTGAAGAGCGTATGAGAAAAATGGGCAGCAAAGGCAGGTGTTGGCACACACGTTTAAAACATTAAGAAGAGTTAAGATAAACAATCATTGGTCACAGTTAAGGCCTAAAGTAAACAAATACTTCCAACAACTATTGACTGCAATTCACAGCAAGGCGGAAGAGGCTGGCCGGGCAAGTGGTGAATCTGGGACGGATGAATCAGCCCTGAACATGCCGGAGACTTTCATACTCAGAAAACTTGTAATTAGGTCTCTGAAAGCTAATAATTAAAAAAAGAAAAAGAAAACCCCTCGCAGTATCATGTAACACATCCATTTCATCTCGTTTGTTCAAGTGAACATGATTTTAAAATAATACTTGGGGGTAGTAATTTTTCTTTCGGAAGAAGCAATTATAAGGCTTAATGAAATAACAGAAGCAGGGGACTTTGTGGCTGTGGAAAACAGACCGGATATCCAAGTTTTCTCCAGCCCTAGTTTATGTAAATGTAGTTTTCTAACACTGCACTTTTTCAGATGAATAATTTATCCTTCATGTTCAGTAGATCAGAAAAGTTGACAGAATTATTCTTAGAGACAAGTTATCTCAGATGTCTGCTAGGGATCCCCAGGGCAGGATGACGGTGATGATGTTGAGATGATTTGCAGCTGGAATATTTCAACTGCCGCATTGATCCTGCACTTTGGAAACCACAAGCTCTGTCCATCAGAGAAGCCGCCAGAGCTGGACGTAACAGTTGGGGACTCTGCTCTGCCTGACATGTTATTGGTCTTCAGCCAAGTTACTATGATGTTATACAGAATGGTGTTTTCTACTGTATCAGTCTAGGCTGCCACAAAAAATTATCTACCAGAGTGTGGGTGGCTTATACAACCCACGTTCACTTCTCACGGTTCTGGAGGCTGGAAGTCGGAGGTCAAGGTGCGGCAGACCTGGCATCTGGGAGATGCACCTGCACTTCAGAGGAGGCCTCTTCTGCTGCCCTCCCAGAAGGGCACCAATCCCATCATGGGGGGGCCACCCTCATTGTCTGATTTCTCCCAAGACCCCACTTCCTAACACCAGCCCTCTGGGGATTAGGATTCCCACATGTAAATCTGGGGTGGACACACACCTCTGTCCCCTCAGGTAACATCTCCATGTGTTTCTAATTTTATAGGTTTGAATATTTTATGGCCCCTGGACATTCTGAAGAACAAATTATAATATTTCTCTGTTCCTTTCAAAGGACCATGTACAAGGTACACAGTGGCCAGGCATCAGGCTGGAGAGATAAAGGCCATCTCTGTCTTGGGTCTGCCTGTGATTAATTACGTGATTTCAGTAAGATTATTGAACTTTCTGAGGCTTTGTTTTATGCTTTATAGATAAAATGCAGGTGACTGTTAGAAGATGAGGCTGACATGCCACATTCCTCCCCTTGACACTTTAGCCCTAAAGGTTTTTGTTGTTATTATTATTATTTTTTTTTTTAGCCCTGAAGTTTTAGATACATTTTGAACAATTTTGTCTACCATGTGGCAATGCTGCTATTCCAGGACTTACAGGCCCTTGATCACCTATATTGGCAGAGACTTCAGGACTCAGATGTGTGCAGAGCTCGGTGGCTCTCTGCTCTGCTCACATCATGAGCCTTCTGTGAAAGGACCATTTTATGAAAAACACCTCAGGTCTCAACACCAAGTCAGGAGAGAGGTTTGCAGGCACAGTGAGGGGCTGAACTGCTTCCAAGATTCATCTCCAAGGGCCAGAGGTCAGCTACATACAGACCCTGGAAAGAACCATCAGTGTAACTGTGGGGTTAAGACTCAGTGTTTCTGGGGAACACAGGTGTTTTGAGGGGTGTTTCATGCACTGGGGTGTGATGGAGGGCTTTGTGTGGGTGTCCACGCTGCCGTAGGTCACAGTGTCTTGACGTCTTGTCCATTTTGTGGCTTCACCTGCTGCTGAGAGCTTTTGGGTGGTTCTAGGGCACTGTCACCCTCTTTGCCTTCAGGAGGCTTCAGTAGCAGCCAGTGTCCCCCTCCACTGAGCCCAGCTGAAGACTTTCTGGGGTGTGTGGATTTGTGGGAGATGCCACCTCACGATACTGAGCTAAGTGAGGGAGACGTGATTGGCTAAAGAGGAGCAGGTACAGTGTGACCAGTGGCACATCATGGGCTGCTGTCTTTGTGGCTTTGTTTCTATTTCAAGGCCAGCATCAGGTTAAGTGAGAAACGTCTGATTTTCTCTTGGACTAAGTTGGACTCAGATCACTGACATTGCACTTTGACACTTCTTGTTTTTATTTATTTATTTATTTATTTATTGGAGTTTTTGGCCGGGGCTGGGTTTGAACCTGCCACCTCCGGCATATGGGGCCGGTGCCCTACTCCTTTGAGCCACGGGTGCTGCCCTACTTCTTATTTTATTTTTATTGTGAAGGTACATCCTCAGTGTGAGGTCTCTGACCTTGCACTCAACGCTTCTTGTTTTATTTTTATCGTGGAGGTACATCCCCAGTGTTTCAACCGCATGTTTTAGCTTGTGATTATCTTTCAAAAAAATTTTAGAGCCATTTTTTGTGAAACCACGGTTAAGTCAAAAAATTGTGTTATTTTTGCATATCAGCTCCACTGTGGAAACAATGTAGCCCAGACAGTTGTAAATTCCAACAGAGTGTCTGGGAGGATGTGGCTAAAGAACGCACAGTAGGGCGATGGTTGGAGAAGTTCCATCCTGGTGGTTTTAATCTTGAAAACAAACCACGTGGGTGACCTGAGACCAAGGTGGGTGATGAGCAGCTGAAAGATATAGTAGAAATGTGTCCATCTCAACCCACATGGAAGGTAGCCCCAGAGCTTACCTTCACTGTTCCAACAACGTGGGACCATTTGAAACAAATTGGAAGGTAAAGAAGCACGAGAAGAATGAAACTGGAGTCAGACGAGAGCTCATCTCGAAGCTTGCCTTCCTTTGCCGTCATAACATAAAGACGACCCATTTCTACACCACATTGTTACCTGTGACCTGGGAACGGTTCCATGTGAGATCTCAAGCATTGGGCGGGATGGTTGGGTGAAGATGAAGTGCTGAGATGAAGCCCAAAACTGAATGTTTATCGAGAAACCTAACGGCGTCTGCGTGCTGGGCTGGCGCTGACGGTAGCCCCGCCAGCCTCGTGGAACCTGGCCAGATGTCTGCGGTGACCAGTTGGGTGGAATGCTGTGGCTGCTTTGATTAAGTAGTGGGGACTGGTCAGGCCCAGGCCAATCCTCATGCAAGGCGACACTCCACCACGTGTTGCACAAAGGACGCTGATCCAACTCTCAACCGCCCTGTTCTCCAGATTTGCACCAACTCACTACCACTTCTTCCAGGCTTTGGACCACTTATGGCAAGAAAAAGATTCGATTCTCAGTAAGCTGTGGAAAACGGCATTTTTCAGCTTCACCGCCACTCACTCTCCAGGCTTCTTAGCTGCAGCATAAACGGCCCACCACCAAGATGGCAAAACTGTGTGGCTAGTTTAGGTGCAAACTTTGATTAATTGTACCACTGCTTGTTTGGGATATAATCAACTGAACCTTCGATTTGTTATCAAATATTTCATACTTAATGTCCTAACATAACGAGGCCATGTGTATCACGCAGCATTAGTCAGCGCTGAGCTCAAAGCCGTACGTGATTCACTGTCAGCAGTTGGTGAGTAAGGTGGGAATTAGCCGCTTTTTACATGGCACTGGGCAAGTGTGGAGATTGTCAGCACAAGCTTGCCGTTGGCAAGGGTGGTATTCCAGAGTTGGAGGATTATACCAACCATCTCTTCATCTGGATCCTCTAAAGTGATTCCCCAGAAGAAGAGACTCCTGGACTGCTTGCCTCACAGTGCACCCCACGGTTGGAGTTGTGAGTGTCGGACATCACCAGTGCCCACACCAGGGATTTTCAACCCATGTGCTATGAGAGGGTCTTAGATGTGCTGGGAATTTTATTTTTCCAGTTTTTGGCCAGGGCTGTGTTTGAACCTGCCACCTCCAGCATATGGGGCTGGCACCCTACCCCTTTGAGCCACAAGTACCACCCTGCTGTGAAAATTTTTAGAAATAATTAATTAAATTGTTTTCAAAAGAAGTTCAAAGCATAGTAAGTACATGTTTTTTTACCTTCTTTTTTTGGATCATCCTAATTTAAGTGTTCTGCAGAAGTTTAACTGTAGGTTCAAGTGTGCTGTGAGATGAAAAAGGCTGCAAGGCACCTGCCCACAGACGGGTCACCTTCTCACTTACCTGCTTCCTTTCTCCTTTGTACTCACGGATTCCAGTTGCATCCACAGAGTCTCTGATTTTTATTCCTTAGTCCACCAATATTTATAAAGCATCTACCTCGTATTAAGCATCTTTCCTTGCACAGCAAAAACTACTATTAATATAGCAGATGACTAATAAAACATTTCCTTAAAAGAACTTTTATTTTTTTAATAAAATCTATGTAACGATTTATATTTTTCTCTTTGTCTTAATTTCTAGGAAAACAGATGCCAAGTTAATACTTGGCAGAAACGATTTTATTACATTCCAGGTATAATTATTTTGTGCTTTTCTTATCCAATTTCTAATTTTTCTTAAATTTAAATCTCATGGGGCTTTTGTATGCGATATTGTACTGTAGGTTGTAGGGTTTTTTTGAAGGCAAGGTGTATAATACCAATAAGTAAACACCATTCAATCATGCCTAAAGATTCTCCTGTAAGGACATCTATGATTTTGAACAATTCTGATCTGATCCAAGTGACAATTTTATTAACAAAGAGGATGTCCACCCAGACTTGGGTAATAGCTGTAGTTCAAAGAGGCACTGATGGGCCCCCTCACCTGTGCAAACCTGCCCTTGGGAGTCACTTTCTAAGTCTGTTCTTTTTCTGTGTTTGATATTTCAGCCAAATGCTGTTAAATGCATAAAACTTCCTGAAAACTTTTTTTATGTCATGATTTTGGTCTTAAATTTTTGAATACTGGAAACATAACTACTCTGCAAAACAGCAGAGAGTTTTAATGTCTTGGGTTTACTGTTCCTTTGAGGTGCATGCCAGCCCTTATGTACAAAGGTTTCCACTAAATAAATGTGTGTGAAAGGTTTTGTTGGGAATGTAGTTATTCACCGATCTAAAATCCGTGAGAACCATGTCCTGTGCAGAGCACAGAGAGTGTTGGGCTACAGCCCAGCCCTTTGGTCCCTCTGTTTAATGAGGTCATGAACTCATCCCCCCCAAAGTGCCACATACCTCATGTCCTCACCGTGGTCACCTCTGTCATACTCCCCTTGGCCACTCGATGACCATAGTGAGCCATAATGAGGTTTGTAGCACTTTTTCTAAGACGACTTTGCAAACTCAAATGTCCGACCTCATACTACCATGAGGAATTCCTTCCTACTACCAACGTTCCATCCTCAATTATTTTATCGTCTTAATTACCATCCAAATGCCTAATGGGGCAGATGGGGGGGCAGCCCACACGAAGAGGAAGGGGATTCCATCTCACTGTCACTCTCATTCTAGCAGCACTTGCATTTCACTCCAAAAACCGTAAATAGCTTTATTTCCTGTTAATGGAGTAATTTATGGAGTACCTAGTATCCTCCCTGACAGCACTTTTTATCCAGTAGCAAATGCCCAGCATTTACCAAATCAATTACCTGAGTTATGAAGAGGAGGGCGCAGCCTCCCCGCGCCCCATTCTTCTCCATAACAAAGGAGAAAACACATTAAAATCTAGCATTGATGGGCTGTTGTGAGACCCGGTCAATGCACTCTCCCAGAGTTGAAATTAAAAGGCAGTTAGGAGAAAATTGTTTTCTCTGGTCATCAGTCACAACGTGAAAGGCCTTTTTCACAATGATTAATTAAAAGCCAAAAAGAGGGAAGGAGAGGAGTGAACTTTAATAAAGTATCCGGCTGGTTCCGGCACCATCTTGAGTTAATAGACAGTGGTTTGCCTTGACTAAGTGTTATTGCTCCAGTCCATAATTTCATCTTGAAAATGGGCAAGGGAGTGAATCTTCCTCTTCGTAATTGAGTATTGATTTGAAAATAAATGGCAGTGAAACTCCCACCGAACTGTCAGGATATATTCCAGACAGCGCTGACAATAAATGATTTCTGGTCCTTGTGAGAGTTATGGATCAGTGTGGCACTTAAACCGTGGAGGGCCGGGGCAATCTGTCTTCCGTTTTACCAAGTTTCTGAGGGCACAAGATGATACAACACGGGATGCGGCGTTCACGTCCCTGGCCCCGCTCAGACTCCATTATGAACCTCTTTTGTAAAACGTTTCCTTGAATTTGGAAAGCAATTTTAAAACAGCAGGCTCAGACATTTGCCTCCTCTTCCCAATAATAGCTTCCTTCTAAATACTGCACTTACGGAATACTTTTCAACGCATTTTCAATGGGAGGGAGTTAAAATGTCATTATAAATGTTTCAATGGGTTTGATAGATTTCCTTTACAAGTGGTAAGTAGCAGAAATTGGGTGTGATCTAACCAGGCACAAAAATCACAAAGAACACTTTTCACCCTACATTTTAGCGTCATTCAGAGTGTTTATGGATTGCCAACTTCATCAATGGCAGACGGTAGCAGGGAAAGGTGATTTCTTAGGGGAAAAAAGTATCAAAGAAGATATAGAAGGAAGTAACGCGATTTTTAAAACACGAGTTTTCTTCTACGCTCGTGCTTGGTAAATCCCTGGGAGGACAGATCGCGGCTCACAACACATTTAAAAAGTCATCACCCTTACTTTTCATGATAGTTGAGGCTTTTAGAATTAAAACCTCACATTTTTTCAGCCGTTTGTGCAAGATTCCTGAATTGATGTTTACCTTTTCACATTAGCAATTTTATATTATGCTAAAATAAGTACAAAACGCTCCTCAGGGGAATCCTCTGTCCATCCTCCTTTCTGACTGATCAGGGAGCTGTGAGTCGCTGCAGCTGGGAGTGTTTTGTTAATGATGTGGGAACTTCATCTAATGTGTTTTCTAATTGTTTAAAAATGAAAAGAAAAATGCATTCCTGGGTTATTTTCCTTATTGAGCCGGAAGAGTTCTTGTATTTATTTGACTGCCGAAACATTTTTCTCGCGAGGTCATTGTTCTTCGGACATGCTAGGAAAGAGCATTCCAGGTGAACAGTCACACCGTCCCTGATGCCCCATGTGGCCCTGTGCAGATTCTGCGGCCCCCCCCATTCTCCCTCTCTCCATTAATATTCAGAATTTCTTGAATAGTAATAATTGCTGGTGGATAAGAATAGAATCAATGGCACAAAATTGTATAAATTGTGTGGAACTAGTGTGGGCAAGTTGTGTGTGGCAGTAAGCCTGGCTTTAGGGTCCCTCACTCCAGGTCCCCACCCGGCACACCCAGCCTGTGTGGGGACGGTGCAGCAGCCCCAGCCCCACCCCACGGCCTGTCCCCTTGCCAGGCTGTGAAACCTCCTCTCTGAGGAAGCAGGAAGTTGCTGACAATTTTGAAAAACTTTTACTGCAGTACGAAATGTGTCTTTGGAATGGAGTGCTGTACCACGAGCTTACAAGCCATTTTACAAACTAGATGCATAGATGCAAAGGGATATTTAATCCACGAGTGAAATACCATATTTTTCCAGTAAAAATGGACTTAAATACTCACAGAAATATTCTGAGGAATATACACACAGCCAGAAAAGGTTATCCTATAGTTTTACTGGTTGTATTTTTGAGTTCTCCTATGCATACTTTAAAAATACTTCTGCAAAATGCACATATATAATAGACTGTCTTATATTTATGAGAGCAAGTGCTGATAAATAGCCAAACTTTGAGGAAGAATAACTCGGAACAAGTTTTTGTGTTTTCAGTTATAACAGTAGTTAAGGTCAACCGATGTAACTACAACCAGAAACAAGTAATGGGGAACCTTCACGGTTTGCACGGAAACACTCCGAGCATGGCCCCTCCTTTCATCTCTAGAAAACACTGTAAGATGGACATTATCATTATCTTGATTATACTGAGAAGAAACCCAGGCACAGACAATATATGATAGAAAAAAGACTCAACCCCAGACCTGGAATCCCCGTTCACCTCTGAGCAGATTCTATACTGCAAACAGAAACAGGATATTGGACAGGACCCCACTGTTCTCCCCTCCAAGATAAGGCTGGTATTTTTTGTTACTCCCACCTGAAATCCAGCTCAGATGAGGACAGCGGTAGCTGCATCAACTGACCTGTGCCCTTGCTGTCACCCCTGTGAGGAGTCAGGATGTCTCTGGCTGCAGTTCTGTGGCACTGTGTTTCTGCCCGCCTCAAATGCTCCCTCCTTGGAGGTCAGCATCGGTGCCTCAAGAGCATTGCACTCATAATTTCCTTACCGCATGGGAAGACTCACACGGGTGGGAAGCTCAAATGTAAACGACAAAGTGTCTATTACGGTCGTGGTCAGCCTGTTTACACCTGTAGTACTTTATACCCCAAGATAGCACATAAACTGAATAACATAGAGAAAGGTAGTTATGTGTTACATAGATGTTATTGCTGAGTTAGAAGAAAATATTTCTTGAGCTGAGGTCCTCGTTTTTGAATAACTGAATAAAGTCAGCAGACTGTCAGTCAGCTCTGCCAGCTCTGCCAGCTGATGGCTTCGCTTTCCAAGTGGTGCAGTGGAAATTCTGTGGCCCTGGCAGAGACTGCTGCATGGCACATGGCGCTGATGGACAGGTGCTGCTGCTGGACATCAGAGGAGAGGACGCTGGGGCCAGTTTCCCTGCTTAAGAGGAAAGGAAACTGCCCGTGAAAGACTGGTGCCTGCAAGGAGCGTGGGAGGGAGTGGAGTGCAGCACCCCTGTCACGTCCTATATTTAGGGAGAAAGGGGCAGCCCTGGAGCGAGAGCCCCACTGCACAACAGTGGCCTTCCCAGTCCTGCTGCTCTATCTTGGTGCCCAGCTCCAATTCAATCGAACAAACCAGGACAATTAAACCCTGAGCCTCACAGGTCAGATCTACTCCCAAGCCTTGCAGGTGAGGTCTACAGCCCCTGAACCCCACAGGTGAGGTCTACAGTCCCTGAGCCCCACAGGTGAGGTCTGCAGTCCCTGAGCCCCACAGGTGAGGTCTGCAGCCCCTAAGTCTCATAGGTGAGGTCTGTAGGCCCCTGAGCCCCACAGGTGAGGTCTACAGGCCCCTTTTCTTTTGCTGAATGTTGCTCAGATATACTAGAAGAGGGGTTCTGAGTCCAGCTAATACTCCACATAGTTTGAATATTTGAGTTTGAGGTGTCTTACCTTTAGACGCAGGTTCAAAATGATACCAGATCATTAATACAATGAAAAAAAAATGCTTCTACTCAATTGTGTCAGGGAAACTGAGGGGCCAGGGAGGCTGACAACCTGTAACCACCCACAAACAAGTAGTATGTAACCACCCACCCCCCACACAAATAGTTTGTAACCATCTACCCCACACACAAATAGTATGTAACCACACACCCCACAGGCAAATAGTGTGTAACCACCCACCCCACACACAAATAGTTTGTAACCACCCACCCCACACTCAAATAGTGTGCAACCACCCCTAACATTACTGCCAGTCATTCCAGACCAGAGTTCTGTTTCAGCATGAACTGTTTTCAGTGAGAAAGGTCAACGGACTTGGGCTTTTGCCAGCAGAGTCCTAGGAACTCACAGCTGAAGACCCTAACTAATGCCCACATTTAGATACCCAGGTCTTCCAAGTAAGGGCCCAGGTTTTAACTCCTAGTTTCTTCTATTTCTGACTTCGGTATCTCTCCTACTGTTAGGTTTTAAAAGTCAAGAGCAAATAGAAAAAAAACAAAACAAACAGAAAACACAAACCCCCCAACCCCCAAATCTCACTAGTTATTCATTTGATTTTGGAAAAAGAAGACATTTACCAGTAAAATAGGTGTGTAGTGAACAGACCACATGCTTCTCCCCTTTCCATTAATGGACAGCTAGTTAGTCAGCAGCACATCAACTGCTATACAGCTAGTCAGCTACAAGTGAACAAATATGCAGCTAGTTAGCCACTGGTAGACAGGTCCACAGCTAATCAGCTGCTAGTAGACAGGTCCATAGCTAGTCAGCTGCTAGTAGACAGGTCCATAGCTAATCATCTACTAGTAGACAGACAGGTTCACATAATAAGACTGAGGAAGTTAGTGCAGATGGCAGGCAACTTAGGACAATAGTTATTGGTTTTTGTAAAACTCCCTAACAGTAAATAATTTCTAACATTAATACATATTAATTATATAAGTAAAATTAATAAAATAAAGATAAGTAAAATATAAATACAATCACTATATTAATATACCTTACTTATTAGTGTTTTTCCACAAATGCATTTAATTACACAATGTTTATGACTATAAATATTAAAAATGGCTCATCTGCTCAAGGGTAATCTGTAACTGAAGATTTTAGAGACAGTGTTGGAGAGGGAACAGCAGGCAGAGCTGAGGCAGGTGCCACGGTGTTCAACCTTCAGGCAGAAGGAACTTGGGGCTGACAACTGAAGGCAGGTAGCTGGTCAACCCTCTCTGCCACTTCCTCTGAATTGGCTAATTACAGTATCATTTACATGGTGGTTTAAAAATTCCTCTGCCCTGGAAATCACCATGACAGTTCCGAAACAGCATGAGAGAGAACACACACAATTCTAGAAATTACTACCCAAATTCTGAGTAAAAGCCAACCCTTAGGCTTAACTATTTCTACCTTCAATTAGTAAGACTTCCAAAGACCAAAAACCACTTCCTCCCAGGGCAGCCGCTCTTTCTCCAGCTTGCCCGTTATCCTCCCCGAGGATATAAAATTAAATAAAATAAAAGCTTCGCTTGCTGCACTGAAACGGTGCATCTTGAAACTCTTACCACAACAAACACCAAGAACCTGGAAAAAGCTCCATTCAGAGGCTGGTATATATAATAAACTCAGGAAATACATATTTAGAGCCAATTTAATCTAACCCTGTCAAACTCAACACCTGTGGTTTAATATTCACCAAATAAAAGCATGTCTTCATAAAATCCTTTATAGGTTTTTAAATCATTTAAGTTTTTTTTCTCATCCTCAGTATAAATTGATTCATTAAAAAGGAAAAAAGCACAACTGGTTAGTCCTGCTTTTAGACTAGAAGAATTTGAGACAGAACCGTTCTACTTAGATGAGAGAGAAAGAGACAGAGAGAGAGATGTGTACACGGCCACGAGAGGCTCTCGAGATTTAACAACAAAATTCTAACATCCCAGGGATCACTTTCATTTCTTTTTTCAAATCGGTGCTCACTTCATAAATTTGCCTTTTAATGCAAGTTTTTCAAGGGAAAAAACTCGTGAAATGTGGATTTCAAAGGAAGCCAGGGAGGCTAACGAAAGCCATGCTTTATAACTAGCCACTGGCCTGATGTTAAAAACACATTCTTTGAAAATGGGCGCGGATCATGTAACGATGTTCTTGTGAAACCCCCTTGTTCAATTCACTGTGACATCCTCACGTGGTCAGCCTGTGTCGTTGGTGGAATGTGTGCTCCTTCGAAGTGGAGCTGGCCCACACTCTAGACAAATGTCTTAGACCAGAAGGGTAAAATTCAAAGCGTCCACACTGCTCTGCTCATAAGAGGAAACCGAGGCCTCAGCTCCCCCGCTCCTGGCCATCCCACCTCTAGGGACCACTCCTCACTGAGACCTTTCCACGCACACTCAGCTGGTCAGGCCATGAGCTAGGAAACAGGGCAGCTGGCACCAGGACACAGCTCCCCAGAGAAGCACCTATAGCCTGCTCCTGGCACTGATGACCAAGAAGGGCATTTGGGACCCAGAATCAGGCTCTTGCATTTGCCTGGGCCTAACAGGTACTTGGGGGAAAATTTCTAGATGCCGTTTCTGGAGGATTTGACTTTGTCTACAGAGGTGGAAGTCAGAACTCTTCCTTTCAAACATCAGCTCAGATGAGTCTGAGGCAGGAGGCTGCAGGACAGAAGGGCAGCGCCACCCTGGGCCCCATCCCAGGGCTGTTCAGCCCACGGTGCTGTAGGAAAATCCCCATGGGGACAAACACCTGGGGCAGAAAACAGGGGCCAGGTCTGTGCCAGACAGTGACCTCCTGACTTCCACAGCACTTCCAGGGAATTGATATTGTTTCTGTCTTCCACGCTGAATTTATGGTTTATTTTAGTGAACTTCCCACTGATTAAAATGTCAAGCAGTGGGGACGCGCAGGAACTCCCTGTCCTGACACAAATCCTTCCAGCAGCGTGGCCCCTGGATGTCACAGAGGAACCTCCCTGCAGAGCTGGGCAACAGGGCAGCGGTCACGGCCGTTCTCAGAGGCCTTTTCTAGGACCGTGGCGTCTCAGCTAGTGGAATCTCGGTTGCAGTTTGGGTTGTATTTTTCCCTGATCTGCCATCCCTATTGTTGTAATTCAGAGAAATTATTAGTTTAAAAGAGGATTCAGCCCTGGTGTTATCCGTTTATCCTCACTGGCCATTGGATGAATGAACAGAAGGAAAACTAGAAACTATTTCTTTTTCGGGGTCTGGGGAGCTTTTTCAGATTTCAAAAGTGCATTTAGGACAAGTATTAAAGTTTACTCAGTTAACATACTTTGATAATCTCCTGTTTTTACCAGCAATATACCAAATCCCTATGGTACCGTAGTGACTTAACGATGGTCCCACTTAGAAAAACCACGGTCTAACTACTGGGTGGTGCAAACGCACAGTTTTACTACATCGTGGTGAGCCAGTTAACAGCCTGGGAGCCCGGCCGTGGTAGGAAGGACACACATCTCCCCCCACTCATAGCTCCATTCACTGCTCACAGAAACCGCGTGTATCAGGAAGAGTGAGCGCTCTAGTCCTATTCTGAGAAGACTAAAATTCGGGCTGTATTGCCGCCCGTGGGTCAGGCACAAACAAGCGATGTGTCTGGGTTCTCTCTGGTCTTCAGCCTCCAAACATAACGTGCGACCCCATATTTGAGGAATTTGAAGGCCTGGTGAGCTTCCCGGCAATTGAGGCCCTGGCCTTCTCTCCACCGGGCCAGCTTGGGCTTGGCAGTGGCAGTGCTCACGCAGACCGTTCCCTGCTAGCTGGCAGGCCTATTTAGGGCGTGAGTATTTATGCAAAGATAAAACAGAGCTGCAATTACCTGCTCATCTGCTCCCCAGCCTGATTGTCAATCACGCGAAGCAGTGGTTTAAAAGCCTTGTCAATCAGAGCTCATCTCTCATCAGCTCTGCCTCCCACCTCCCCAGGCTCAGGCCTCCACCTGAGTCTCTTAAACAAATTGCCTACTTCTGAACAGTCCCTGTCTGTCATGACCTGCATGCTCAAATCAGCTGCAGTCCCTGTTTTAAAAGGTGGAAACTGTGCGATTTATCCATTTACTAGGCATCCTGTCGTAACAGCCAGACACGGAAGAGCGTCCCTGTGTCGGGGGCGGCATCTCCGATAATGCACCTGGAACAAGCACATTTTATTCTTCACCTGGTTTCTGGAAAGAAGCAAGTTCACCTTCACCTCTGTGAATATCTACTTTCTATTCCTGAGCAATTGGTCTCAGCTTTGTCATTAACAAAAACAAAAAAAATTCCTTGCCCCTCACGCTGCCTTCTCCTTAATAAGACAGAACTTGTGCATTGCAGCCAGGGCTCGGGTCAATGGTTAAACGGCTCCTGCTTCAGAAGCCGGGTTTTCATGTGCAGAATTGCATCCATGAGATTAGCAGCATTTGTACCTGTAATAAAGATACAGGTGGGACAAGGGGAGGGAGCCAGGGAAATATGCTCAAATTCTCCGTTTTCTGCCTAGAATTCACTGCTGTAAATTATCTACTTCTCATGTAGTTTGAGGCATTTATCAGCCAAAGCGATTTAACATTTTTTGATTTCTCCCTCTTGAGGGCACAGGAGCCTGCAGACGGCCAGTGGCAGCAGCCACACCCAGGATTAGAGCTCAAAGGGGCCCTGGAAGCAGAGTCTGGGCTTTGTCTCCACCTCTCTGGGGACTCAGACACCTCATTTTTAAAGCAAACACACACCAGATGCTTCTGAGATGCCCTCTGTGTCCACAAATGCTAAGCTCTCTGCCAGACACAAGGACAGAGCTTGGAAGAGCTTAAATGTCTTTCTAGAGTAGCGACAGTTAGAGAACTCAGAGGTTCTTACAGAGGCAGAACCATCACAACTGCTGCCCACACTGTACCCCAAGGATAAACAGCCCCTTCTGGAGGGAAAAGACCAAACCCAAATATAAAAGGACTGGGGAGAACCCTGTGAGGGGAGAGGCAGCAAAGGGGGGAGGAAGGCTGTGAAGAGGGCACCTGCCACCCTGCGCCCTCTGGGGACATCTGACCACCCCTGCACTGCCCTCTCCAGTCGTGAGTGCTCCCAGCCCAGGATTCAGCACTGGGCGGTACCTGCAGTCCCCTATTCCTGTGCTCACCAGGTTCCTCCACAATTAAAGGGTGACTTAGCACAAGGATCTCTCTCAGGATCCTGACCGATCTTGAAATGTGGTGTGATCTGAGGCTCTCCTCCCCGTCCCTGCCCTGCCCTCAGGACGGCAGATGTGCAAGCTGTCTGAAGGTGCCTCTGCCGACCCCTGCCCCAGACCACCCTTCATAAGAGTTTTCCACAACACACAAGTTAATCTTGTCTTGGCACAGGGTGCTGCAGGGAAATGCAGGAGTGATGGGCTTTGGGGCTACACACTGACCATGCACTATGGGGCAGCCCTGTTAGACTCCACACGCCTGTACCCGGAGCATGGCCCAGGACACGGCTTCTGTACGCCTCTACCCAGAGCACAGCCCAGGACACGCTCCTGTATGCCTGCACCCAGAGCACGGCCCAGGGCACAACTCCTGTATGCCTGCACCCAGAGCACGGCCCAGGGCACGGCTCCTGTATGCCTCTACCCAGAGCACGGCCCAGGGCACGGCTCCTGTATGCCTCTACCCAGAGCATGGCCCACGACACGGCTGCTGTACGTGTGCACCCAGAGCATGGCCCAGGGCACAGCTGGCTCCCAATGTGCTTATGAAGAGATAGAGGAAGGAATTTATCAACTCTTGTGAATTGAGACAAGCAAAACCAACCACACTGGCTTTAAAGCAACCAGGCGCAGCCCAGGTACATGGCAGGGGTTCCAGGATGACTCTCCTTGTGCTGTGAGAGATTTGGGATCGAGATGTTACAATTGTGCTGTGAGTGTGACTTGAAGCCTTTGATCCTTTCCCTGCAAAGATGCTCTGATTGTGCCTTAAGTAAGAGACACGTTGATGTCCGTGCAGCACACACTGAACCCTCTGTATGGGGCCCTGAGCTGAAAACAGAAGTGGACGGCATGGTTTCTCTCTGGAGTGGCTGCAGCTGGATGAGTCACTCGCTCCCAACCACTAGGCAGCTGGGGTCAGGCTGCCTAGTGCCACGTGGTGGTCCAGGGAGACAGTTACTAACTGCTGCAGAAAGCGATGGTCCGAGCACACAGGGACGGCACCGGGGAGAGCGACCTCAGGCAGGCCTGGAGGGCAGGAGTTTGTTTTCTCTCATGCATATAAATATATGTGTATATTTATTTTGAAGTGGTTTATGCAGAAACAAAAACAAAAATGCAGTCATACAAAAAGCTTTATACTGGAGACATTTCTGTCTCCATTCATCCCTTACTCTATCCACTCTTCCCAAAGTTGGCAATTAATATGACTCTTAGACATTTTTCCTGAGATATTTTCTCATATATAAACCAGCAAGACATCTTTCTCTTTAACACAATTAGAATGAAGCCCCATGTGTGGCTTTGTGCATATTCCAACATTATGGTACGGCCTTCCTTATCAGTACAGATAGAACTCTCTCATCCTGTTTGAAGGTTGATGATATTGTAAGTTGCTTGTATTGAAGTATGTAATTTTATAATTTATCAAATAATTATTTAATCAATATTGTTTTAATGACTTTTCTATTAATTGTGTATTTATGTATTTTAGACGTTTTTGTTACGACCAGGGATTCTCTCTTTCTGTGTTAATGGGTGTGTGTGAGAGTCCTGCCCTCACACAGGGCATGTGTAGGCATTTGTGTGTGTACCCATGTGCGTGAATGTGTATTTGCATGTCTATGTGTGTGGGTTTACATATGGCTGTGAGCACATGCATGTGTGATTGCTTGTATACATGCAAGCATGTGAGTGTGTGTGGCATAGCGTGTGTGTTTATGAATTTGTGCATGTACAGGTGTGAGTGGCTGTGTGTGTGCCCATGTGAGTGTGTGTGAACATGGAATGCATATAAGTGTGTGTAAGTGTATGTACACACATATACGTGTGTGCACATGTGTACCTGAGTGTGTGTGGGGTGTGTACTCTGGAACCTGCTTTTTGAGGTGTCTGAGACTTGGGATTGGCTCCTTTCTTCTCAGTATTCAAACCTCTATGATCCCAACACACACTGACTAACCCCTCCCCAGTGCACTGTTCCTTACCTCCTAGCTCTCTTCGTGCCTGAGGACAGCTCCCATCATCCTTCAGCCTGACCATCTGGCCCCCAGCCCCATGGAGGCAGGGAGCCACATCAGGAAGAGGAGTGTCTCACAAGTTGGGTTCCTAACAATACACACAGTTATAACTTTTTGTCTCAGAAGAGAAGAGTGTTAGATAAATGGCTATTAAAGGAGGGACTAGATAAACAATTTTAAACACAAAAGCATGGGCTTATCCACAAATTAGTTCATAAATCCTAGTGGAAAGTGAGTACAGCATCAGTCAGGGAGCAAAGTCGAACAGAATTTGAAATGCTTCTCTCTCTGGAAGGCCCCTCCGCTGTCCACACAGCTCCCTGTCTGCCAGGAGACTGTGGTCGGGGTTTATCGATCATCTTTGTTTTAAGAGGAGAAAAAAAATTCTTCCATGATAGTGTCAGAGCTTCTCAGAGGACATTTAAAGAATTTTGCTTTGGTGTTTCTTAAAAAAAATATCAATAATGTCAAATTCTTAACAATGGAGTTGAAGTGTCAAAAAAAAATGCAGTTTTAATTTTGAAGATATTGGCAAGTTTACCTCCAAATGGTGGTAAGTGTTCGTGCCCTTTGGGGAGCAACAGGAACTTTTACTGGAAAAAGCTCTTGTGGGTAATTGGTCACTGCTGTGGTCATGGGTACCCTGTTGATGCTGGGCTGATGGTGGGGTTCAGGGCAGAGGTCCCCCCTCTACCCATAGTTTTGCTTCTGTGGTTTCCTTTACCTGCAGTCAACCATGGTCTGAACATTCCAGAAACACACAATTCTTTGGTTTTAACTTGAGTGGCATTCCATGCAGCATGAGAAAATCTCTCTCACCCTGCTCGTCCTACCTGGGCCCTGAGTCTCCCTGGTGCAGTGTCTTCATGCTGCCTGCAGCGCCAACCCATTAGCCACGTAAGTGGCTGTCTCAGTGTTGAGATCAACTGCGGTGCTTGTGTTCAAGTGACCCCGATTTTACTTAATAAACAGCCCCTTAGCACTAAAGTAGAGATGCTAGCAATTTTGATATGCCGGAGAAAAGCCATTAAATGTTTCCTGCACGGGAGAAGGTGAAAGAATTCAAGGAAAGAAAAAATAAATTGTATGCTGAAGTTGCTAAGATCTACAGTAAGAACAAAACTTCTGCCCACAAAACTGGGAAGCAGTTATAAAGAACAGCTCGAACTGCAAGGTATGGCCAAGCATGTGACAACCGCTTAGTTAAGATGGAAAGGCTTTCAGTTTGTGGATGGAAGGCACGGACAGTAACATGTCCAGTCAGTTGCAGTCTGGCTCTCAGACATCCCCTGGGGTTTGTGACACTAAGCCCCCCACAGACGGGCGACCACTGTGGTCACCAGTGCAGTGAGTCCAGCAGGAAGCTCTTCCCCACCTTCCGGGAAGAGGGGCCGCTCCTTGGCACTTTCCCGACAGTCATCCTGCAATTCCAGGAATGATCCCAACTTCCTTGGCTGCCGGTTGAGACTGAAACCCCAATTAAAAATGAGTTGACTAGAAACAATTCTCTAGGATACCCCTCGATGATAGATAACAAAGATCTAAGCCACATGTCTGTTCCCAGTTTGATTACAAAATATTGTATGAGGACACATTAATTAAATATCATTCTGGACTATAATCTCTGCTGATTTTATTAAGCTTACATGAAAACTGAAGAGAAAAATTATAAAATGCTATGTTGTTACATTGCTTAACAAGACACAAGTTTTTCAAACAGAGGACAATTTAAAGGGGAAATGTTGTCAGCATGTTTTCTGACACACCAGGACACTCTGTTACAAAGCGTGATAATCCCAGAGCCTCTGCCAAATTGTAGCACCTGAATTGATACACCGTTTCTGACAAAAGCATTGCTAATTACTCCTGGCAACACTCAGCTCCTAGAATGAATAGCTTTGGACACAGTGTTACTCTGAAATAGTTACTGTAAGAAAGAAGGAGGAGGAACTCCCAGCCACTGCCTTCATTCCTCAGGACACTGATGCCTGATTGGGGCTCTGTGAAAGAGAGTCTAGAATGCTGGCTGCCTGTGAACTGTGGCATCAAATGAAACTCTGGAACTTCTGGCTCTTTCTGCAGCACTCGGAATGGCCGGGCCTGCCTCCCTTCAGCAAACCTGACCGTCCCTTGCGGAGCCCATGGTTTTTCAGGTTCCTTTTCCAGGTGGCTCACCCAGAGGTGAGGGGACCTCCCCAGGCTTAGAGGTCAGTGTCCGCTGGGTCTCAGAGGGAGCTCCCATGGAGAACCTGCCTGCAGCCCATCAGGGCAGGAGGACCTCACAGCCCTGTGGTCCCTGGCAGCTCCCTGATCCTCCAACAGTGATGGCCACAAGGCGTCCCTGGGGAGTTGTCACAGGGAAGGGGGGGACACCTTACATGTGACCAAAGATGCACATCCATGTGACCCACCCAGATCTGGGTTTTGGTTGGGTTTGGATCTGAAACCTTTTGACCTCTGTACGTGGGTGTCTAGCAATTTCTATCTCATTGTGGAAAACAAAACAAAGCTGGGGTACGACGCAGCCAAGGAAGAGGAGGATTTCTGAGTTTGCTGAGCCCGCAGACCCTGGCCGGGCCTCACCTACTTTCTGGTCCTCTACTCATCTAATTACCTCTGTTTCCTGCTGCATCGTAAACTGGTGAAGCCTAAAACAGGCCCTTTCCATGCACCCCGCAGCCATTAGGGATTCAGAGAATGTCTGTTTTCAAAATAAGAGGCCAGCCCCGCTACACTCCCCGGAAGTTCAAGTGACACGTTTATTGTGCTGTGTTCCACGCACAATCATTGTCCATCACTCAAAATTCAGAGCAGCTTGCAGTTAAGGTCAGCAGGTGACCTTGATGTTAACAACAGCAGTAAGAGGTGTGCCCCACTCTCACAGGCGAATCAGCAGCCGAAACGTGCCTCTCGCCCACCTGCACCTTCCTGACACTCCTGCTAACAGGATCAGAGCAGACCGTTCAGGAGTGAGCTAGCTCTCCATTCAATTCTCGGCTCCCAGCACACGGCTTGTGGGTGCCCCTTGCGGGCTTAGGTAGGGCCTTGGTTTTGGTAAATACATCTATTAGCTCATCACAGGTAGACGCACACCAGAGCGGGGAATCTGGCCTTTCTCTACACCTTGCACCTGCGGTGCCCAGATTAGTGGTAGGCATTGGGTCAAAGCTGATAGGTCACCGTTAAACAATAATCAGAAGTGTGGTAAGTCCTTATAATAGTTACATTATTGTGCCATTTTTATGGAAATCACTCTTTGTCCTCTGGAGGTTTGCCAGTGCTTACTCATTTTGTTAGAATTGATTCTCTGTCAGGAAGTTCCAGTTGAAGAGAGATCACAGTAACGAAAGTTGTCCTGGTTCTCTCTGCCACCTCTGGGAATTATATTTTCACATCTGAAAATAACTTTTGCTTTTCAGCATACATTTCTTACCCTATACAATCGTATCATTCTTATTAAATTCTATATTCACTTAATTACATTAAATTTCCTAAATATGTTTTCTTCTAATTACATACATTATTTCAACTTTAACCATGACTCAAGTTCTGGGGCTTTATCTCAAAGAAAATAATCAATGTTCCATATTTCTCATTTACACCTTTAAAGAAGATCACCTTTACACACATTGGCTCCCACCGTTTCAAGCTGCAGGTGAGCATGGCGACTCTTTGTGTGGGAGGCCATGTAACAAGCTCAGGCATCTGAATGCGTCTCAAGGATTTATCTGCATCAGGAATTGAGGGCTCTTCTAGGAAAGTAATAGAAAGGGATGGCCACGTAGTATGGTCTGAATACCAGAGGCTGAGTAATTATAATGCAAAAGGGTTATCTGGCTCTCTGCTCCATGGGCTGTCCAAGGAGCCTGGTGCTGGCCTCTACTTCTGGTGAGGACCTCAGGGACTCAGGGCAGGAGGGGAAGGGGGACAGGTGTGTGCAGACATCACAGGTGGGGGAGAGAGCATGAGAAATAAGGAGGGAGAGTGGGATCAGGGTCTTGTAACAACCAGCTCTCCTGAGAACTAGGAGAGGGAGAACTCACTACAAGCCACTTAAGAGAGGTACACTCCATGACCCAAACACCCAAACATCTCCCACCAGGATAGTCAGTCCCAAAACATTTAGAGCTCCTGGGGTCCCAGCACTGAGAGAGAGAAGGGCAGGCTGATGACGCAGAGTGGCTGACAGCAGGTGCTCTCACCTGGGCTGCAGGGAGTGGAGGTCTCGGATGTGGACCACACAGCAGTGGGCAGAGTGGGAGAGACACACTGCTGGCTGGCACTTTGAGGAGAGGAGTCTTCTTGTGGACACCTCTGTGCAAACCCAGAGATTTTGGAAGACAGCTTGGGCAGGACATTAATTTCTGGTGATTGTAGCTTGGGAACTTTGGTGAGAGATCTCAGTATCAATGTTAATTGGTACCTGTACTTTCTATCAGATGGCCAGTGGGAAATGTGACCCAGAAGTTTATATATTGTAGGCCAAGCTATCGCTCAGTGAGATAGTTTGAGATTCATGGAATAAGACATTTTTCCTGTCATGAACCACTTCAGAGTAAATTATCTAGCATTCTGTCAGCGAACAAAAGGACAAAAAAAGTGAGTAGAAACTACCGAGAGACCAGCTGGAGGAAGATTCTGGATGCCGGCTGAGCATCTGACTCATAATGGATGGGAGGAGTTAGCCAGCGACAGAGAGGGACCTCTCCAAGAAGCCAAACGGGAGTGAGTCACCAAAACCAAAGGTGGGTGACACTGGTGACGTCCAGCATTAGACACGGCTCCTCCTCCAAGTGCTGCAGGTTACGGGACTGTACAGTTACAACCCTGTGGGGAAAGAGCACTGGAGAGACTCAGCCCAGATGAGACTCAGCCCAGATGAGGCTCAGCCCAGATGAGACTCAGCCCAGATGAGCAGCCAGTGCGCGTGGTTTTGAGCCAATGATGGATTTGAAGATGCCAGGAGCATTCATCTGGAATTCATAAGATTCTTGACCAGTGCTTCCCAACATTCCTAACGCTGCAATGTATTTTCATTGTTTAAAAAGGGTTGCAACCCACAGGTTGAGAACCGCTATTCTTGACAAAGGAGGACTGCGGAAGGAATAACAGTCACAGCCCCAGATTGACCCTGCACTGGGTGATAGTGACATAATCACCAGGGCATTTGGAAAGTTTTTGCCTTTTAGCGTTAAGTGATGTATACATCATCACTTATAGATTATGTAAAAGTGAATATGGAAAAGAATGTAAAGTATATATCTGAAAACATGAAAACACAATTATGAGTTGGGGAAATGGGGGATAATCAGTGAAAAAGTAAATTGATACCCTCCTCAAAATGAAAAGAAAATGCTAAACAAATGGTACCGAGGAGTCTAATGCTCCTGCTTCACCGTGGGAAACTCCGTGTGTTCTCATAAACTGTGTGTGTGCATGAGACATCACGGGATACAGTCACCATTTACTATTACAAGAAAATTCTGAAAGCATTAATTCCGGAATGGGGTGGGGACTGATGTTTGTTGTCTATCATTTCTCCTGTGTTTTGTTTATTAATTTATTTATTTATTGCAGTTTTTGGCTGGAGCTGGGTTTGAACCTGCTACCTCCAGCGTCCTACTCCTTTGAGCCACAGGAGCCACCTGTTTATTTATTTATTTTTAGTATTATAGCCCCCTAGACCCGAAAAGACGGTCATACCCCCACTTAGATGTAATTAATTGGTAATTTATTTTAGCTGCTGCAGGGGCTGCTGCACTGGGTAGCAGCAGCAGTGGAGAAGGGGGTGGGTCCCTTTTTATAGGTTTGTGCAAGCATACTACAGAAGCCAAACGTGGCTGGTCATGGGGGGTTACAGCTCGGGTAGTCACGAATACAGTGATGGTTATAGTAATGCAACAGTGATTAATACAGCTTTGGTTGACAATGGATACATCACATATCACAATGGTTATGATTATACAACAGTAATTAATCAAGTCTCAGTGAGTTTTCTACTGTTGTTCATCTACTGAGAACTTGGGGGTTTTGTGAAACTTAGGACCTTTCTTCCTTGTTCTGAAGTTTGTTCTTGGCAACCCTGGGGGAAGGAGCCTGGGAACATGGCTGGGAAGCACGTTCTCAGCCACCCTGGGGGGAGGAGGGACTTGCCCTGTTCCCAGAGTCAACTCTGGGGGCAGAAGGGAGGAGGAGGGAAATGGTTGGAGAGAGTGGGGGGGCGGGGGGACAGGTGAGCGCAGGAGTGGGGAACAGGAGAGGACTAGGGAACAGGAATGGGCAGGAGAAAGAGGGCTGTGTTACATTAGCACAATAACAAAAACAACCCGTCAGTCCAGTGTGTTCCTTACTCATTCAGTTATCCCAACTGTCTATAGCAGCATTAAAGGTGCTGTCTCTGAGCCCCTGCTCACTGGGCAATGTAGTGTGAGACAAGATGGAAGGAGAAAGCTCTGGCCCGGGGCTGGGCGCCCACTCAGTGGTGGTCCATAGCATCCCGTCTGCTCTGGCTCTGCTCCAAGAAGATTCTAACCTGGACACAGCCCTGCACTTTCTTTAACTGGGTTTATTCTTACTACAGATGAAACAAAAAAAATGTTTAATGAGATTTGTGGGTTCCACAATATTTTTATCCGCTGGAATATTTCTTCAGAAGAAGTCATTAAGCCTGAAGGCTGTTTGCTGCTGTTTCCAGCACCTGCCCTGGGGACAGGCACAACCTCGAAATCAAAAGTAATTGTTCTATTTAATTTACGTGTGGCTTATTTGCTAAACAAATATTACATCTATTTTATGGAGAAGACATTTTCTTTTTTGGAAATAATAAACAGCAAAGAAAAGGTTTTATGGAAATTGCCATTTGACCTTAGAAGCTCCATCCAGCTATAGATTTTTTCCCCCTTCCCTATGTGGTTACAACTGCTAGGAAAACTAGCTCTACATTTATTGAAGATTTATTTTATTTTATTTTATTATTTATTTATTTATTTAAGATAGAGTCTTACTATGTCTCCCTGGGTAGAGTGCTGTGGCATCACAGCTCACAGCAACCTCAAACTCCTGGGCTTAAGCCATTCTCTTATCTCAGCCTCCCAAGTAGCTGGGACTACAGGTGCTGCCACAATGCCCAGCTATTTTGTTGTTGTTGTTGCAGTTGTCATTGTTGTTTAGCAGGCCCAGGCCAAGCTCGAACCCCTGCCTCGGAGTATGTGGCCGACACCCTACCCACTGAGCATGGGCACCGAGTCTAAAGACATGTTTTAAATAGTATCACATACTAGCTGTGATAGATGTCACACTTGGTGATAGTCATTTAAAACTTTCTTGTACATTTATTTTTTTTAATAATTATGTTTTTCTTGAAGTTTAGATCATTAGCTTCATCTGTATTCGCTTGACTTGTTCAGTTTAATTCAGCTCTGTATGTTATGCCAAGTCTCACTTAGCAAGAGCAGGTTAATGAGGAAGTGTGAAAATTCTATTACACACACTGGAATGGGACGGTGTGAAGATGACGCTACCAAGGACTGGGTCGCAATGGTGCATTGTCCTCATTGTATTGCTAAATGTAGGAAAAGGTCTCTGCTGCCTCATTCTCTGTACCATAACCAGTAAATAAAGCTAACAACTGCTGACCCTCTGTTAATCACACATAAAGAGTAGGTTTGGGTAATTTTCTTGGTTACCGTGACCGTATGCTTAAAAATCAAGCCACTCACAGGTAATGGTAAACTGTGGCAGGTTCACCTTCTTGCACGGTGTATAATTTATCTACTGTATTTTAAAATTTGTATATAATGTAAATAATATTTTTACAACTCAAACTGATCATATTTAATTAAAATTTAATGCTCCTTAATTTCTTCCACATACTCATTTTTTGGTCCGGCAGAACCTCCAAGGTCACCTCTGCCCTTTCTTCCTGGTTTTGTCCGTGGCACCAGGTGACCTCACGTCCCTGGGGGGCTATTTAAATGGCAGTTGCATTCCTTAAAGAGCTGGATGAATTTCCTTACTCCACAAGGTTTACCCTCCAAATTATCAGCAGTAACTAACAGTAGGGACCAAGGACCTTTCCTAAGAACTGTCCCCCAGGGAAGAGCAGCTTCTGAAACTTGGGACAGGAGAGAGATAGATGCCTTCACATCTACGCTCAGTCTGCGGGATGTGGCTGGGAAGCTCGGAGCTCCTGCTTCAGTGAGGACAGCGTCTTAGTGCCAGGTTTTAAACAGTCGATGGTCTTTATAATTTCACCCTCATGTCCCACCTCCCAAGACACATGCCATTTAAAACCTTTTCTGTTCTGATAGGTTCTTTTTTTTTTTTTTTTGCTGAAATCCAAATGCAGATGACTTTTCTTTCAGTGAGTAGGAATATTTAAGCAAGAGCAGGAGGCTCTGCCACATGAATCCTGACTCATCAACTGACACCCTTGAGAAGGGGAGGAGGAGGAAGGGGAGAAGAAGAGGAGGTCTGGTGCGGTGGCTCACACCTGTGATCCCAGCACTGTGGGAGGACAAGGTAGAAGAATTGCTGAAGGCCAGGAGTTCAAGACCAGCCTGGGCAACATAGGAAGTAGATCCCATGTCCAAAAAAATCTTTTTGAATTATCCAGGTATGGTCGTGAGTCCCTAGCCCCAGCCGCTTAGGAGGCTGAGGCAGGAGGATCACTTGAGCCCAGGAGTTGGAGGCTACAGTGAGCTGTGATGACATCACTGCACTCCAGCCTGATGACAGAGCAAGACCCTGTCTCTAAAAAAAAGGTAGAGGAGGAGAAGGAGAGGAGTAGGAAAAAGAGATTTTCCTCCTTGTCCAGATGTCAGATAGTAATTTAGAGAGCCTCTCTGCCCTCCTGCCCTTCCACAGAGGGCATTTTGTTGTTGTTTGAAAATTTTATTAGCGTATCTTTCAGTTCTATGGAATTTTTTTTTTTAATTTCAACTTCTACACCTTTGCTGATGTTTTCTGTTTTCTAATGAATTTCAAGTAAATTTACACTTTCTTTAGCTAGCTTTGACACTGGTCTAACTTGCTAGTGTTTGCTGGTTCTCTTGTGTCATTGAAGTTGTGATATTCCTGGGTCTTGGTATAGTGAGTCATGTTTAGATGTTAAATTATGAGACTCTGGATCTCATTCAATCTTCTATCTGGGCAGGGAGTCTCCTGCGAGGTGTGGCTGGAAGGCCAGTTGGGTGCACCCCAACTCACTGTGTCTCCATGCTGAGGGTGGAGGGGTCCCCGGAGAGTGAGCAGCAATTGCTTTGCCATGAGTGGGGGAGGTTCAGTGCTGCTCCCTGCCACTGGGAGGGGACAGCAGGTGCTGGTGGCCCTGGTGCTACTCAGTGGGGGAGGCTCAGCGCTCGCTAGACCTGCCCAACCCCCTGCTGGAACTCTGAAGACCTGCCTGTACCAGCTGGGAGTGGGGGCTCTGCTTTCTGCTTTAGCAAACAGGTAGGGGATCCCCTACTCAGCACCCCTGAAAATGCCAGAGGACGTTCCTTCTGGTGGCATTTGCTGAATCAGGGCAGGTGTTGCCCAAATGCTCTGCTGTCAGTCTGTCCCTGTCCCTTTGCCTGGGGACCAGACTGTTCCTGTAGCTGCTTGGCTTAGCACTTGTGGGCAGATCTGAGTTGGAAGCTTCAGAAGCTCCTGCCTGGGTGACTTGGGGAGACGCAGGAACCCCACTGTGGTCCTGGGGACCGAGGTGTCCACACACCCTCCGAGTCCTGGCAGAGTTGGTCACAGTGCTTGTGAGCTGCTCATTTTGTTTGTTCTGTTTGAGGATGAGGCAGGACAGGAGGGGCTGCCAAGCTGTGAGACCAAGTCAGGGTATTGGGTCAATAGGTGCAGGTCACTATGCACAGGATGACATAGTGATGAAAAGCCTTTGTCTTCTGGATTCCTATTAATGAAATTAAAATGAAAGTGAGCCAGTGTCTCCTTAGGGATGAAACACTTTGGGTTGTTAGCTGCCCTGGGAAAGGGCTGGAAGAAAATTCAAATGGGACCCTGTGTGCTCCTGGGCTCCCTTCCAGTGCCGTCCCGGTTTGGCATCACATTATCCCGTGTCATCATTCAATTCTAATATCTTATTCTGTGAAAATCTTACCTCCTTATGTTTCAGCAGGTATGAAAATGAGGCAGCAATCACAGCTTAAAAGACAGTTACAGAGCATGAAATAACCTGAAATAACTCCACACGTGAATCTTCTCTGAGATGCGGGGGATGAGCACCCTTGATGTAAATACCAAGGCATCAATTCCACCGCGGCTGGGAGGCCCCTGTCCCCATGACAACAGCCCTGCTCCGGGAAGGTCCAGATCCTCCCTGCGTGGAGCCAGGTCTCCATGGAGATGGATCACCGCAGGCTCCACTGTCAGCTCTCACCTGAAGTCATGAAAATAGATCAACATGCATTTAAAAACATGGTTATTGTCTATCAGTGTAATGTGAGCTGTGCGTCTCCAGCTCAGACTCGAAAGAATCCTGTGATTATTCTGAATCCCTTTTAAATTGCTGTTCTTGAAAAATGAGTAATTTATAGGAAGAACTTTAAACTTCAAAACACACATAGAAGCTAGATTAGACAAACAACTTATATTTGAAAATTGAAGCCAATTTATATAAAATTCTAGTTTCAAGCATAGATAACATAGAAATAGCTTTTTGGTGTTATTGTCTATTAGATAATGACAAGTCTGTCCTATATTTGACTGTGAAAAACAGATGCCTGCCAAACATCTTTTAAAAAGACAAGATGCTTTATGACTAATGCAACAGAAAGGGTGTTTTCATTGAAATATTTCCTCTACTGCATAAACACAATCTTGCCCAATATTGTGTGCCACTGACAACTAATTTTTTAGACTAATTGATTTGCAATTCCAAATTGAAACTCACTGTTTTATCAAAAAAATTAAATCGACTTTTAAAAAAAGCTCTTAGTATAAAAGGCAACTTTGACACATTGTCTCCAATGATCCAATGAAAAGAGCTTTGTTTCCCTTTCCCTATCATTTGAATTCAGAGAATACATCCTGAATTAAAGCATTTCAGTTAATGAGAACGCTACAGTCAGGGTTTCACCCGTCTCCTTGGTGTCTTTGTGTGCTGGGAGTCTGGCCTCGCGTGTTGGAGACCTGGGTGCAGTTTCTCTTTTAGCCACTGGGCCTACATTCTTCCATCTCTTCCTCATCAACCCTTTCTCAGGATAATGTGAAATTCAGCACATCAGGAACACAGACACATCCTTGTGACAGGTGACAGCTGTGGACCTGCTGTCAGGAATGCCATGGAAACACTGGGGACATGTACACTGATTCCAACCCTGTTAACAGAGATGTTGGTCAGAGTTTAAGACTGAGCTGGGCTTTGGAAGATGGGCGAAATTGGGATGAATGGGAGTGCTAATTAACGTAGTAAAAACAGAATGAAATCTATGAGCAAACCCCCAAGTGTGGTAGAGCCTGGACTGAGAGACGTCAGTCTCACACACACAGGCTGGTGCAGCTTGGGGTCCACCGCAGAGCTTCCAATGATGGTGATGTCATCATTTACTCAGTGGGCTCTGAGCAATCACGGGATGTCTGTGGAACAGAGACATCATCAGAGATAGATTTTAAATTAAAAACCACAGTAACTATTGGGCACTGGCTTGCCTTCTTCTAAATCAGCAACAGAAAACTGAGAACACCAGCCAAGCTCCAGGTCATGCCTTTCAAACTGTAGTAGGTAACTAGAGAAATCAGTAAGATGGAAATCAATGTGAAGTCACTACTGAAAGTATTTTACTTTCATGCAAGTAGTACTTTAGAAACAGTTTGTTAATTTCTGCCAAAATAATCCTTCTGGGATTTTTATTGGGATTGCCTTAAGTGTACAGATCAATGTGGGAGAATTGAATTCTTAACAATGCAAACTATTTAAATTGATTAGCAAGCATGGTTTATCTTTCTATCAATTTAGGCCTTTTAAAATTGCTTTAATAAACACTTTATAGTTTTCAATATACAAACATACAGTTTTTTCTTAGATTTATTTCTAAATATCTCATGCATTAAAATTATTATAAATGTTCTTCTCCAAATTCTGACCTCCTGTCATTCTTTGCTAATATATTGGAAAGCATATATTTTTATATTAACCTTATACTTGATTACCTTATATCCACTGATATTTTTTAATCTGGACAATCGTGTTGTCTACAAATAAAAAACAAGTTCAGTATTTTAAATTTATATTGTGATTCTTTATTTTTCTTGCCTTATTACACAGACTAACACCTCAAGAGCAGGAACTTACGGCCACTGTCTCCCTGTTTGGGGGAAAAGCATTCAATTTTGCTCTATTGGGTATGATGGTAGCTGATGGTGTCTCACAGATGCAAGGCAAGACTTAAAGGTTATCTTTTTTGCATACAAATGTTTGATTTTTTCCCAGCAATATTTGAAAATTTATTACTTTTCTGTAGAATTGCTTTGTCACTATAGTTGAGAATCCAATAACCCTACACACAGGTTTCAAAAGAATATTGATTTTAGCTTGTCAGGGAAGTTTATCTTTTTTTTTTTTGAGACAGAGTCTCATGATGTCACCCTTGGTAGAGTGCTGTGGTGTTACAGCTCACAGCAACCTCAAACTCTTGGGCTTAAGTGATTCTCTTACCTGCCAAGTAGCTGGGACGACAGGTGCCTGCCACAATACCCAGCTATATTTTTGGTTGTTGTTGTTGTAGTTGTCATTGTTGTTTAGCAGGCCTGGGCCAGGTTCAAATACTGGTAGTCACACAGTATATGTGGGCAGCTCCCTAACCACTGACCTATGGGCACCAAGCCAGTGTTTCTTCAGTAGTATCTTTTTAATCCCAATAATTCATTTTTTTCTCTTCTTTTATAAATTTAAGCTCCCTGTTGACAATCCCCCCCTATTTACACATCCCCCTTATTGGACTTAGTAGCATATTAACCACAGTTATGATATTTCTTACTGAACAACTATGACATCTGTGTGGGCCAGTCCCTAACCCCCAGGCTGTGGATGGTGCAGGTCCATGGCCGTTAGGAACCAAGCCACACAGCATCACTACCTGAGCTCTGAGTCTGATCTCTTTCCCCCAAATCCCAGTCCATGGACAAATTGTCTTCCATGAAACTGGTCCCTGGTGCCAAAGACATTGGGGACCACTGACCTGGGCCTTTTCTTTGTATCAATCTACTGACTAAGGTTTCTTTCACAAACTAATTTTTATTTCCTTGGCCTGATTATAGAATGAACTCTCAAGATTTAATTGAATTCTGGAAGTCCTGTGCAGAGGATGATAAAACTGTGGGAGAGGGCGGTGCCTATGGCTCAAAGAAGTAAGGCACTGGCCTCATATGCTAGAGGTGGCGGATTCAAACCCAGCCCCAGCCAAAAACTGCAAAAAACAAACAAATAAACAATAAAGCTGTGTGGGATACTGTTCATGCCTAGGATTGAGCAAGCTTCTGGATGTATATATAGATGGATGGGTGGATGAATGGATGGATGGATGGATGGTTATACAGATGGATGGATGGATGGACATATAGATGGATGGATGGATGGATGGATGGATATATAGATGGATGGATGCATAGATATACAGATGGATGGATGGATATATAGATGGATGGATGGATGGATGGATGGATGGGTGGATGGGTGGATGGATGGATGGATGGATGAGACAGACTGATCCTGGGACAGGAGAGTGCAGCATATAGCTGGGCCTCTGGCCAGTGGAGTGAGGTTCTTGTCCTCTGCCTCTGCACCTCATTCCCTCAGCTGGGCTTGGAGGATGTTATTCTCATCTGGTGGTGCTCTGGAAGGGAGACAAAGGTAGCCTGGGCCCTGGCAAGTGTGCCTTGCTGGGCATGAAGGCAGGACCGTGTGGGTCCCCAGGACTGGACAGCATCCCTGTTTTCTGGCCAGGCCTGGGAGTCTGGACCTCAGTTCTCCTTCATGAATACCCAAGGTCTCAGTGAAATCTGCTCCATGGAGAACCAGACCCAGAGAACAGGAGGCCACGCTGGAGGCCCAGTCTTCCTCCTTCAAGGAGATTCCACCTGCCTTGCCCCTTACAGAAGACTTTCTGTTAGAGGAGACAGGGTGGCTTTCACCATGAACATGGAGCCTTTTGGATACACATAAGGCATTGCCGGCAATTCAGAGCCCCAGAGCCCTGGCTATTGCTGCCAGGAGGTGCCGAAGCAGAGAAATTAGAGGATGAAACTACATTGGAAACACAACACACAGCACTGGGCCTATCAGGTGGCCAGTGTGTGTAGTCAGCCGTGCACCTGTGTTGAGACAGAAACTGGGGAGCTTGGGGGGAGGGGCACAGCTGAGCAGTTAGTCTTTATAACAGAGGTCATGACTAAATCACACAATAATTACCCAAAAAGGTCAAACCATGTCTGAACACTGCAAGGTTCCAGATCCCTCTTGCTGGGCTGTGTTCATCCGTGCAGGGAGATGAAACCCCGTCGTGAGTTTCTGTCATGTTTCGACATCGGCTGTGACCTGGGAGAACGCACAACATTAATGCAGGTAATGAGACATAAATCCGAAGTGGGCTGGAGTCGGAAGGCGGCGGGGTCGGGAGGCGGCGGGGTCAGGAGGCGGCGGGGTCGGAAGGCGGTGTTCTCAGAAACATGAGCATGTGACACAGCAGAAAGGGCCGACAGGAAGCAGAAAAGTACTAATGTTTTTGTTCATGTTTTTCGCCCTTTATTTCCTTCAGTGTCTGTGAATTACCTTTATAATCAGAATAAAAAAAGTTGAAAAGGCAAAATTACCGGCTTTCTCTGTGTCTTACATTAGGAGGTTTGAAATGAGCTGATCTCACCCAGGTCCTCATTGTTCATCAGTGACAAGAAGACACAAGCTGGATGTCTCCCTGGTGAGGAAATGCCAGGCTGATTTTGGGAAGCATTTCCGCGTCTCTCCTCCTGCCCTCGGTGCTGGTTTAATTTGAGAGGAGCTCGCATCCCTCCTCACATTTTGTTTTTTGCAGCTCTTCATCAAAGGACGGTGCTTATTATTCTCTCTATTTGGTGGTTCCAGACTGGAAAGTACAAACGGCAGAAGCGGAACTGAAAATGAGGTTTCAACTCCCCAGCTTTGAGCTCCGTCTTCCCAACTCTTAGGAGGTTCACCCCTCATCAGTTTTGTTATGATACAGGAAGCACAGAACAATCTGCTGTCCCTTCCTGCAAACATAATCCCCAAATGCCGCTGTCTTTCTTTATCATTAGCTTTCCCCATTAAAGATGAAGACACTGTAATTGTTTTCCACTTAGGACAGTCATCACCCGAGTGGAGTGCCGAGCACGGGTGCCTTTATAAATCTGCCTGTCTGGAGGTGGGCGCAGTTCTCATCACTCTTCCTAAACTGAGCCGTGCAGACCGGCTGCAGCCGGGTACAGATGACGGGTTTGGAGGAAAGTGAGAACTTGCATACTAATAGCCCCTCCCTCTCTCCTCTATCAGTGCTTTAGAGAAAACCCAAGCTCAACTTTAGCTCATGCTTAGGGCAGAATTCCCAGAATTACGACAGCAGAGCTGAGAGGTAATTGAACATACTTAGATTCAGGTCTTAATTACCTTTTTGATTGGAGGCTAATCTTTAGCATGGTATTTCGATAATATAGCAGGACCAATTATTCTGTGTGATCTCCCAGTGTGTTAAGGAAATGCAGACTGTAATTTTGAGGTAAGTTCTGTGGGAAAATGTTCTGAAAGTGTCCGGATCATGCAGTGTTTCAGTTATATTTTTACCAGTATTCAGGAATTCCCGGGTGATTGGATGAGAACAATGCCCTGCTCATCTTTAAGTTCTATATTCTTTGGTGTAAGAGCCAGTCATGTGGTTTGGAATTACAGGAAAGGTTGCAATGCTTCAAATTATGGAAAAGGTGCTTGGGAACTTTGTTATTTAAAGAAAAGAGAGTTGAACTAATAGGAATACACTTTTTAGTTAGACACGTTATGGGGAAAATAGAATAGTACAGGAGACTGTCAAAAACGATGCTGTGAGCAAGCTTGGAACATTCAGTGCCCCTGGCCCCCCAACCGTCTGGGGTGGGACCGGGCACACCTGTGCGGCTGCAGGTGCAGGAGACACCTGCCGGGTCCTCATGTGGCTGAGAACACAGTAAGAGGAGATGTGCAGGTCCTCAGAGAGGCTGGGATTGCAAGGAGGACAGCCCTGCCCAGCCAGAAAGCTGACAGGGTAATTGTCATACCTCAGACGGAATTAGGAAAGAAAATTATTTTACCCTGACAGTTTGAAACAAATCCTTAATCCAGTGGGCTGGTGGTTCCAGGCGGCATTCTCCCTCTCTCTGTCCCTCCCCAGCATCTCCCTTCTGGACTCACTGCTCCTTGAAGTTTGGGGTTCTGTCGTTGGAGTCTGAGGTGCGTCTGAGGGACACTTGGCAGAAAGGTACCCCAGGACTCAGAGCAGTGGCTCAGCCTCGCAGTCAGCCTCCCAGGACTCAGAGCAGTGGCTCAGCCCGATGGCCACCCTCCCTTCAGCACTGAGCAAGGCCCTGCCTGGACAGCACTGGCTGCCCGGAGTGCCAGCAAGGCGGGAGCTTGGGCAGTGGGTGCTGGCCACTCACAGCTCCAGGGGAACCCACTCTGCTCTGGTGTTCTGGAAACGTCACTGCAGATCATGTCACAGGGCAGATGGAATGGAAGGATTTTATGGAGTTGTGTTTGTCATGGAATTCCTGTGCCCCCTTCAATGACTCTGAACACAGGTCCTGTCTAAGATGGTGACTGTGTGTGCTCAGGTTTGTTTGGTAAGTATGGTAAAGGTCTGTCCACTTGACCCTCAGGTGACAATTTGTTTTTCAATCCTATCTCCTGCAGGGTTGTTGCTTTGTTTTTTTTTGTTTGCAGTTTTTGGCCAGGGCTGGGTTTGAACTAGCCACCTCTGGCATATGGGGCTGTCGCCTTATTCCTTTGAGTCACAGGTGCCGCCCCCCCTGCAGGGTTGTTTAATGGGAAAGGGGCCCCAGTCACATGATCCCCCAGGCAGTGTCTGGAGAGCAGGAGGTGAAGGGGCTTGTCAGGCTCCACCTCCCACAGAAAGTGACTTCATGCTAAAAAGTGAGGGAAGAATGGGGGCCTGAAGGTTAGAGAAGGGGCAGGGGAGGCAGGCTTTCCAGTAAAAGGAAAATTATATGGCACGGAGTTCTGGAGGAGAGAGATGGTCCTGAAGAATCCAGCAAGGCTCGGATGGGGACAGGTGCCCAGTCTCCCAAAGGAACGGGGAGTGAGCTCTGAATTATGCGAAGATTTCTGTCTTTGGCGCTTTCCTCCTCCACAAGATAGATTCCGTGGAGATGATGGCGGCTTTTCCTCTGCTCTCCCGATTGCCTTTGCGGTGGGGAGCTGGGACTCAGCACATGCGTGCCCTGGACTGTGACCTCAACCAGCTTGTCTGAGCAACACAGACGTGAGTTCTCCACACACGGGCTGTAAGTACCGGGGGACAAGCTGCTGGGAGGAATGGGGTGTTCACAAACACTCTCCAACGGTAGCTCTCAAAGACGTCCCAATGTGTTGGTGTGTAGGTCACGACAACCTGAGCTTACACCGGCAAACACAAAAGCTGGGCAACCGATTCTGTGGTGGGTTTTAATAGGCCCCTCTTCTTTGCTTCCCCTTACTCCGTGTATAACCCACATTACGTTTTTGAAGAAAGTGATCCACAAAAGCCCCAGGTGGTGAGATCAGTAGCAATTCCTTTGCCCATTTGCTTCAGCAACTATCAGACGTCTACTCAGAATCCGACTCTGGAGAATTCGAAATGTACACAGAGAACATCTTCCAAGTGTCCCACTGGAAAAATAATGTGTGGGGATTCCCGGATGTGGTTTTAACACTGGGTGATGTTTAAAAAATCATCTTACAAACACAAATAATGTAACCGAGCCACATGTACCCTCGTACTGACCCAAAACAAACGTTTAACAAATGAGAGAACTAGAAAGTCAGAGGAAGCTGTATAAAGACATTTTCACACCTTGAAATGTCTTGACTAAACCTAAGTAGTCTTTAGAATTATAATGCATGATGATTATGTGCCTTATGGACTGTTTCTTGTATTTTACCCAAAGTGAGATAATTTCAAGTTAAATTTATTTCCTTGAGACATTTTGACTATAGAAATCAAAACCACACAGGCTACCCTAAAAACTAGATGATAACTGGAATAAAACCAACAGAATATGGCTACCTTGGTAGTGATCTCTGTTAATTTGTTAGTTTTACCATCTTTCTTCACTTGGGGTTGTTTTCTGGGTGTGAAAAAATTTGACTCAGGTTCATTTCTCATCCTTGCT
The DNA here is from genome assembly GCA_963575145.1 of Galago senegalensis. Classification (NCBI taxonomy): domain Eukaryota; kingdom Metazoa; phylum Chordata; class Mammalia; order Primates; family Galagidae; genus Galago; species Galago senegalensis. Next base: position 41,023 of record CAUYTI010065339.1, read on the forward strand.
CCTGTTTCACTGTGATCTCGGGCACAGGTTTTTGGGTGATGTGCATCTGTCTCTGTGAGCACTGAATGGGGGTGCAGCTTCCTGGCCTTGGTGATTATCAGACCCTTCAGCATGGTCCTCAATCAACTGAGCTAGCTATTCATGAGAATGACTCCTCTCCTTGAATGGAACCCATCCCATTATTATTATTATTATTATTTTAAAGTTTTTTGCCAGGGCTGGGTTTGAACCCGTCACCTCTGGCATACGGGGCCAGTGCCCTACTCCTCTGAGCCATAGGCACTGCCCCCAATATTATTTTTATAGAAGAATTTAGAATCCCTAGAATCTTTGTTGGAAGGGCCTCATGAGATTATCTACTGGGTGTCCCAGTTAATTAAGGAATTTCTATAATAACTCTAACAAAATAGCCACTTCTTGACTATGGCTTTGAAAGATATTTTATCCGTTAACAGTTCTAACTATGAGACAGTCACACGGCCCTGGTGTCTATCAACCTCTGAATTTTATAATGACTTACGCAGACATGGTTTCTCCCTTAAAATTCACCAAAAGCAACAGGGAATATGCTTCTCAACATAGCATAAATGTAGGAACTTAGTCCTCAGAATTAACGTCTTGCAGGGTTGTGCAAATTGTTCCCAAAATGAAAAGATTGCCCAAGGGAAAAAAGATACGTTCACAGAAATTACTTGAAAGAAAAATGGCTTCCAGGAGCAAATATTCCCCATCTTGTTACTTTTCTTTCTCTCCTGAAATACGTACGTGTTGTGGAGACCAGGACCTAGAGTTATTGAAACTATTTTATTTTCTCTTCTCTTTGCGTATATTAAAACATTGCTAACACTGTTCACACAAGCAACATGTAAAGAAATAACTGAGGCTTGCAGCTTAAGTGTCTTCCCTCTTCTTCAGTATTTATCAAGCGGGAAGCTGTTCACGGCTTCACCAGGCTCCAGCCCTGAGCATTATTATCCCTTAATTCTGTGCAGCAGGTGTGCACACCCCAAGACTAGAAGTCTGAATATGAAAGGTATATCCAAGAAAGCAGAAAATACAGACTATTAAATGCGGGGAGAGAGACAAAAGTAATAATATTACAAATATACTTTGTAAATTTAACTTAAGTCAGAATCTTTAAAGAAAATAGTTGGCCTGCCAATCAAGTTCATGAACTCACCCTGGAAGAAGCACCACACCCCTCATTGCTGAGATTCGCTGGTCACCTTCCAGGGTGACCGTGTGCCAACACCAGAATCTAGTCCACCCATCAAAGCAATCTGGAGACTCTTTCTGGAATGGCCATCAGAGATGTTGTCATATTACCCTTGATGTCAGGAACACCACCAAAATGTTTTCCTCCCAGTGTTTTCTTTATCTTCAGTTAAAAACAAAAGTCACTGGGGCTAGAACAGATGAGTAAGAAGGGTACTCCAGTAGAGCCATTTGTTTACTGGCTAAAAACTCCTTCTCAGATGGTGCTGTGTAAGCTGGTGCATTGTCGTGATGCAAGAGCTATGAGTTGCTGGCAAAAAGTTCAGGTTGTTTTCTGTAACTTTTTTGCACAGACATCTCAGCCTTCTAAACAATAAATTTAATTCACAGTTTGTCCAGTTGGTACAAATTCATGATGAACAATCCCTCTGATATCAAACCGTTCAGCAGCAGCAGCATCCTGACTCGTGATGTGGCCTGACGGAGCTTTGTGGCCGTGGAGAACTGGCTGACTTCCTGGTGGACTATGACACTTCCTTTCAGGGGCACCCATGTTTCATCACCAGTGAAGACACAGCCCCAAACCTGGTCTTGCCTCTCCCAAGGTCTCGGCAAACTTCAGCTCTCCTTTGCTTTCTTGCAATGGTGACCTACTGCAGGACCATTTTGCACACATCTTTCTCATGCCAAGGCTGTCAGTTAAAATTTCCCTGACTCTTTCTGTGTCACTGTTTCCTTGATCTGCTTTGCTTCTCAGTCAGATGACTGTTTTGATGCACAGTTCAATTAATGTTTGCATGTCTCCTCAGCTCTCCTCATCACTGGCCACCCTGACCTCTCTCCATCAGTGACACTTTCTCTCCCTCCAGGAAAACATTTAATCCGTTTGTATTTTGCTATTTTCTTCACGGCATTATCCCCATAAGCTTGAATGGTCTAACATGGCTCTGATTTCACGTCCTCTCTTGCCAAGTTTAATAAGAAATTTAATATTTGTTCATTGCTCTGATTCAGGCTCTGACACTATTGCCACAGAACACAAAACCATGCACCAAAAGTAATGGATACCACTCAGCAGGGCACCCCCAAGGTCAGTGTGAACACAGTGGAGAGACACTGGTACCTGCACACCAAGGGTTTGCAGACTTAATCGCCAGACTTTATATATATTTTAAGACACTTCATTTCAAATTAAGTTTTGAAACACAAGCAAACAGGAAGATACATGTTTAATTTTCCCACGGAGGGAAAAAGTAAGGTTATTTCTGTCAGGAAAACACCTAAGAAATAATCAAGCATCACTTCGGCGTGACAGAGAGATTACTGAGCCCTGGAAACACCTGAATGAGAGAAATTTTGTGCTATAAAGGAATGAAGCACACTATAAATTATACGATCCTTTGTTTTCAGAGTCATTTTTCTGAGCTCTGTAAAATATAGTTTTATTCAGCAAAGTGAATAGCAACGGTCTACCCTGTGCTCTTGGTGAAGAGGACACTGTGATGGAGTCCAGGCATTCAGACCCTGCTGGATCTAAGATAAATTGCACTCATGGATTAGAGCCCAAAAAATTAATGCAAGGGGTAAGTTTAAAAAAAATAAGGAAAAAAAAAGGCAACATAAACAGAATTGTAGACACAAAGGTGAGATACAGACCGAGATGGGACTGCCGTTCAGAGGGTGTTTAGCTTATTCAGCAACCGTTAGTGTATCTGTGCTATTTCTTTCATTAAATAAGAGCTTATGTTTCATACTAAACTAACAAAATTCGGCTTTTCATATGAAGTATTTACTGACATGGAAAGCACTTTCAGGATGAGGGCTCCTCCCAAAAACCCCTCTTCATTTTTAAGAAATACCATTTGATTCAAATAGGTGATTTTTTAAAGGCCATATAAGAGATTTTTACTTTCTTTTGAACTTGCACTGAGACTTTTCACTTAAAATCACACCATACCTGCTATTGTGTGATTCAAAAAACAATTTTGTTCTGGTCAATTTTAATAGAATTTGTCTCAGAAAATACAGCTAAGTTGAGGTGGAGTTGTTTGAGGAGAAAATTGCTCTATTTTTTTAGTCTATTGTGGGTTTTGTTCAGGTCCTTCATAAGAGCTTTCGTAGGATAAAAACATAATTTCCCTACACCAATCAGCTCTGTATTTCATGTGCACTTCTTAGCGAGACAGAGGTAATTTGACAAATAACAGCAGAAGAATATAATAAAGTCATTCTCTTTAATGCTAAATTGTGCCACTTGTGAAATTTCTAAGTCTTATTCTCAGTCTTATTGTTTACTGACCATGGTATCATCAAAGGTGAAAACATAATCAAATTCTCGTAATTATAGATGTCTTTGTAGGTTGCACAGACTGTAAAGAATCTGTCCTTTTACGTCTTGCCGAGGTACGTTTATACAGACACACACAAAACACATGAAATATGTAAATACATACACAATGTAGGTAAAATGAGATTTAGATAGATGATTAGGATAACTCACATTTAGGACTTCAGCATCACTGATGAACTTTTATGAAATATTAATAGAATAATAAAGGAAATTCTTATCAGTGTGAGTGATGTGGATAAAAGAGAATTCCAGTTCCAACTCCTTAAAGCATTTTCATAAGCATCTATAACATAAGCAGGTAGAAAAATCCATAAATAGAGACGTATTAACAACATGGATTTTAACTTATAAAAGCTGACATTTACAGAACACCCATGGCAAGCTAAGCATTCCAAATGTCTCCTCAACACAGTCACCTGTGCACCTGTCCCCAAGCCCTTCTGAGAAACAGGGTCGTGGCCCAGAGAGGGAGAGTGAGTTGCTTTATGATGTAGCTGCTAAGTGCTGCATAGGGGATTCTAGCTCTGGCATATTGAACTAAAAAGCCACATTTCCTTCTTGCTAACAAAAATAAGGAACCTCCTAGATGGACTCTGGAACAAGCTGCCAGGATAGGAAAAATCTCTTCTGCAGGAAGGGAGAAGGCCACTTGCTCCCCGACTTAGCCCTCACTTGTAACACATGATTCCTTACCCCAAAGTGCATCGCGGCCACCTCCTCTGCTAGTTTCCAGTTGCCTATGAATACTAATACATTCACTTACAATAGTTGTAGGAGTTCATCAGTAATTTAGTTGTCAGAATTTGTTTTTTTTAAAAATAACAGTAACAAGTGTTGTTAAGAAGCCAGGCACTGGCCACTGGACTGGGGGCAGCAGCTGTTTCTCTGACGCTGTTCTATTTATTATTTGACAAGGAGTAAATCTCCAATAGTATCTCACTAAAACTGTACTGCTGTGGGTGTTTAGAAGATGTGTGCTGAAGACTTAGTGCTCGGCTTGAAGTGGAGCAGCGATTGGAGAAGGTTACAGAATGCAAACACTTAGAATCCAACAAGCTGACTGGTCACCCACAGATTCAGAGACCCAGGGTGATGGGCCATCCTCTCGCTTTGACCATTCAAATCTTACGGATGTGTCTCTGAAGTTGCATCAGTTTTTAGTTTCTTAGTAGGCTGTGTGCTAACCGTGTGATGTATTGTTGGTACCAAGGCCTGTAGAAAACTTATACAATATGCCATTTAAATGAGTCTTCCCCAACTCTGCGTGTGTCATTGTTACAGTTTCTATCTATATTCTGGATTTTAGTTTTGCAGTTATTAATTGAAATGTTTACTATGCAAACCACACAGATACGGGTATATTCTCCTTGACAATAATACTTCAGAGAATGTCCTGAACCCCCTGAACCCCCCACAGCCCCCAGGTATGTGTGACACTGATCCCTGACCCAGGCCACGCTCGGTCCCGGCAGTCTCCCACTCACTCACTCAGAGGACCCCCACCCCCAGAGGACCCATGGGTTTGCTTCTCTGATCTAAGGATCGTACACTTGCTTTTTTGTTGTTCTAACTTCTGGATTTGTTTTATATTAAAACACTTTAATGTTTGGAGATGTCTCAGGTTTACAGAGGAATCGAGCAGGAAGCACAGGGTTCCCACACACTCTCAGCGCCCGCAACACACACAGGTTCCTTGTCAACACCTGCAGTTGGTGTAGAACTTTGTCATCGCGAGCCAGTCTGGATACAGCGTGTCAAAGGCTGAGTGTGCCCGGGGCCCCTCTTCCTGCTATACCTTCCATGGGTTTGAGCCCCCTCTGGGCCCAGGAGAATGTTAACCACTGGCGGGTTCTCACTCTGCAGAACTTGGGCAGTTGGAGAGGGACTGCGTGCAGCTGGACTGTGTCCTCCGGGCTTCCTCCCTGACCAGTGGGCATTTTCCCCTCCCTCCCTGGGACTCCTCATGGCCGAATGGCTCACTTCTTTGTTGCTGGATGATATTCCACGGCAAGGACACAGCACAGTCCATTTACCCCTTTGCCTGCTGTGAGATGTTTCGGTTGCTGCCCTGCTTGGACAGTTATCAGTAAAGCCTCATGTGGAGACAGAGTTTTCAGCTCATTTGGGCAAATAACAAATTTGCGGTGGTAGGCCCTTATGGCAGCACTGATCTCAGCTCTGTGGGGCTGCCCCGGCACAGCCCAGTCCCAGATGAGGGTCATTCTGTGTCCCCCTGTTGGTGACGAGAGTCCTGTGGCTCCAACTCTCCACTAGCATTTAGTGCTGTCAATCTTTCAGATCTTAGCCGTTCACATAAATATCTCAGTGTTGTTTTATGATTATGTTTTCTCAGTTATACCTATTTTGTTTCGTTAATGATTTCCCAGTTTTACTGAAGTAAACTTCAAAAACAAAAATTGTATTTATTTAAGGTGTGTGATACGATGTTCTGATCGACGTGCAAATCGTGACGTGCTTACCATAATCGAGCCAACTGACTTGTGCACCACGCATCAAGTTTCCTGCACACACCACACTCCGACCACAGGGACCTGGCTGCATGTTGCATGTCCAGTTTGCCTCATCTCAGGACTGGAGGTGGGTGTCCTTCCACCAGTGTCTCTGACCTCCAGTTCCCAGACCTGGCACCTGCCTTTCTGTCTCTGCTTCTGCGAGTTTGACTTTTTAAAAGTCCACATACAAGTGAGATCCTGTTGTATTTATCTTTCTGTGTTCTGGCTCATTTTACTCAGCATAACATCTGCGTCTGCTGGGTACATTTATGTTGTCATAAATGACAAGGTTTCCTTCTTTATAGGAGCTGAAAAGTATTCTCTCCCTCTCCCCTTCTCCCCCGCACATATATATACTTTCTTTAACCATTCATCCACTGATGAGCACTTAGGCCATTTTCACTGGTAGTAGAATATGCATTGTCCATTCACATTCTCATGTGAATATTTTGGAAATTGCAAAGAATCCTGCAGCTGTCCCAGGACTGCAGATATCTCTTTCATTTCTTCTACAAAGATCTGCTAACCTATTTGTCTGTTCCACACTCCTTCTACACCCTTCAAGTTGTTTTTTCCTTTTCCTTACAATATGCTATGATATCTGCTAAGGCTAATCTCAATTAGGTGTTATATTTGTTTTATATTTTATTATTTATACATATTAATCCTGCTATATTAATTCTAGAAGTAATTTATTAAACCCGTTAATAAAAAAATTGGGAGTTGATGAAGGAATACTTTGAATCTGAAAAGGTGAACAGAATTGAATCGTCCAATAAAGGTGATAAATATATTCATTTATAGGGCAGCACCTGTGGCTCAAAAGGGTAGGGCGCTGGCCCCCTATGCCGGAGGTGGTGGGTCCAAACCCAGCCCTAGCCAAAAAAAAAACCTAAAATAAAATATTCATTTATTCAGATTTGTTTTTAACCTCCTTAATTCTGGATTATTTTAGAAATCAGGTATGTATATTTGGTGGTCAAAAATTAACAAATGCCCACTACATTTGTTTCATTAAATGTTCTAAGTCTTAAGAAATTATTTTCTAAGTTTTCAGGAGACAATATTGAAGCAATTCATCTTTCAAGAATCACTGATCAGCTCGGTGCGCCTGGCTGTTGATACCATGGCTTCCCTGCTTTTGCTGCGGCAAGGACGAGTAGGGGCGGTGAAGACTATGCTCCTGGAAGCAAGGGTGTTTCGAGGATTTGCTTCTACAGTTCCTCTCTCTGTGGAATCAGGGAAGAGTGAAAAGGGACTGCCACCAAATTCCAAGAAGCAAAGTCCACCAAAAATGCCCACCCTGGAGCCTCCTGAGCCGTCGGACTCCACCACCTACAAGAACCTCCAGCATCATGACTACACCATTTACACCTTCTTGGACCTCAACCTGCACCTCTCCAAATTCAGGATGCCTCAGCCCTCGTCAGGACGACCATCGCCTCGGCACTGAGAGCCCTTGGTGTAAAGATGAGTTTACGTCATCTTTGCTTGCACTCTTGCCTACAAAAATAAAAGCCACTCAAGAGTCACAAAGCCCAGTTTGTATAATTGGTTTCCCTTTGCACTTTTGGTAGTGAAGGGTGAATCAGGAATCCCATT
>CAUYTI010065340.1:0-35672 GCA_963575145.1 Galago senegalensis
GGCGTTGTGGCAGGCGCCTGTGGTCCCAGCTACTTGGGAGGCTGAGGCAGGAGACTCGCTTGAGCCCAGGAGTTGGAGGTTGCTGTGAGCTGTAATGCCACGGCACTCTACCCAGGGGGACAGCTTGAGGCTCTGTCTCAAGGGGGAAAAAAAAAGAATATTATAATCCCAGCTACTGGGGAGGCTAAGGGAGGGGGATTGTTTGAGCTCAGGAGTTTGAAGTTACTGTGAGCTAGGCTGAGGCCATAGCACAGTAGTCCAAGTAACAGGAAAAGATTTTGTCTCAAATAAATAAATAAATAGACTTTGGCCCAGGGCAGTGTGGATACTCAATTTGACTTAGCTTCAGGGGATCAGTGTAAACCCTCAATGCAGCTTCAGCCAGGACTGGGCAGACAGGCACTACGGGCACTCATTCCAGCCTTGATCAGGCCCAGGTAGATGAGCAATATTGACATTCATTCCATGCCTCAGTCAAGCCTTAGCCATATGGACATTGTAGACACTCACCTGAACCTCAACCACTGCCTGGTTGAGGAACCCTCACCCTGCCCTTAGCCTGGCCTCTAAGCAGACAGGTAGTGTGAAGGCTTACCTCAAGCCTCTGCCAGACCCCAGGTAGAGGGCAGTAGGGACTCCCCACTCCATTCTTAGTTATGTTCATAGAACAGGGAAGTTCTGAGATCTGATGCCACTAGTTCCCTGCTCCACGGGGGGAAAGGCAATAGATCTATTTTTCTACAAATTCCTGGAGGTCCCAGAAGCTAAATTGGCCACTATAGAGCAAGAGAGGGCCACCCTGGAACCCAAAGATTTGGATTAGTATCCCCTAGGTCACCTGCTCCAGCCTCAATATACTTATCTAGAGAAAGAAGATGATACTGTATACACTTCAGGGGATTGTCAGGACTTCTGCAATAATTAAATGAGATGGGGTGTACAAGACCTTGACCTTCTACTCCATTCCTGAGCCCTTCCTCTTCCATGTAACTACTTTTTTACAAATTTTCTTTTCTTTCTTTTCTTTTTTTTAATAAGCTTTTTTATTTATTTTGTTGTTGTTGCAGTTTGGCCGGGGCCAGGTTCGATCCTGCCACCCTTGGTATATGGGGCTGGTGCCCTACTCACTGAGCCACAGGCACTGCCCTATTTTCTTTTTTAATTAATTAATTATTTATTTTTTTGAGACAGAGTCTCAAGCTGTCGCCCTGAGTAGAGTGCCATGGTGTCACAGCTCACTGTAACCTCTAAATTGTGGGCTTAAGTGATTCTCTTGCCTCAGCTTCCTGAGTAGCTGGAACTATACAGGTGCCTGCCACAACACCCAGTTACTTTTTTTGTTGCCATTGTTGTTTCAGCTGGCCCAGGGCAGGTTCAAACCTGCCAACCTTGGTGTATGTGGCCAGCGCCCTACCCACTGAGCTATGGGCGCCACCTCCATGTAACTTCTTTTTTTTTTTTTTTTGAAACAGAGCCTCCAGCTGTTGCCCTGGGTAGAGTGCCGTGGCATCACAGCTCATAGCAACCTCCAACTCCTGGGCTCAAGCAAGTCTCCTGCCTCTGCCTCCCAAGTAGCTGGGACCATAGGCACCCACCGCAACGCCCGGCTGTTTTTTGGTTGCAGCTGTCATTGTTGTTTTGCAGGCCCGGGCTGGATTCGAACCTGCCACCTTAGGTGTATGTGGCTGGTGCCTTAGCCGCTTGAGCCACAGGCGCCGAGTCATGTAACTTCTTGACTATGAAAAAAGGGGAAACCAAGGCCCAGAGAAGCCAAAGGACTACCCCAAGATTGCGTGGCAAATTGGGGTTAAAGTGGAAGTGGAACCCCGATCTGGGTCTCACAGAGGGCTGGGACTTCAGGAACCTCTACAGGCCATAACACTGTATGTTTAAGTGGCACCTTGTTATACGGTCCTGGCTGGGCCTAGGATGTGTGTGTGTTGTGTATGTGTTGCCAGGAGTGGGGGGAGAAATGGACAGGGTGTTAGAGGAGATGCTGCTGCTGCCTCCCTGGTATTTTTAGCTTCAAGAATGAGCTGAGCTCAGGGCTCTGAGCTCCCATCAGCAGGGAGGGAAATAGGAAGGCCCCTACCCCTCCCTACTACCAGCAGCCTGGAACGGGGTTGAGTAGGGGTGGGTCTGAAAAGCAGCAGGAACCCCAGGGACTGGAGACAGTTGGGTTCTGACCTCCTGCACTCCAGCCTACCCCATGTCCAGGTCATCCTTCCAATGCCCTCTTATAAGTTGGCAGGGACAGGTGCCCGCATCTGCCCCCAGCTTCCTTCAGCTCCCCCTGCTAGGAGCTCCAGGCAAGCTCTTGCCTGCACCAGGTCAGAGCTGCAAGGTTCCCATGACAACGGATGACAGCAGCAGAGGCTGCTGGCCACAGGGTCAGGGGTGAGGGAAGTATGAGTAGAGGAGCAGAAGGGAAGGGGCCCATCACAGGGTGAGGGATGGACTAGGTCCCCAAAATTGCAGCTCCCTACTGAGCCTTAAACCCTGAGGAAAGGCCTGGAACCATGGCTGACTGATGCTGGAAGGTACTCCATTGCACTGATTAGGAAAGCTAGGCTCAGGAAAGGCTGGCTCTTCCTTTGGTCATGTGATCACAAAGCCAGCTAGGGATAGAGCCTGGATAGAAATCCTATACCCCTACCTCTGAGCTGAGGATTCTGCTGCTTTCAAGCTAGGATCTTGGAGGATAAGGGGTAGACCTGAAGTTCCTTTTTCCCTACCTTCAGGAAGTAAATGGGTCCTGAAGTCCTCTAACTAGCCTGGCTGTTCTGTGACTTAGATACTGCAATGAGTGGTCAAGGCCCCTAAACTGATAGGTTACTTCCTGTCAATCTTAGCTCCCCCATATATTTTGGTTCCCTTGGAAGGAGACTCTCTACCTCAGTCCTAGGAGCCTAGAATGGAGTTGGGAAGTTGCCCCACATAAAGAGGTTAACTCAAGGATTCCTTCCAGATTTTAGTCCCTCCAAAGGCTTCCCAGGTTCCAGAACCATCATTGGCTCCCACTTTCCCCAAGACAAAACATCTTGGATTTTTTTTTTTTTTTTTTGAGACAGAGCCTCAAGCTGTCCCCCTGGGTAGAGTGCCATGGCATTACAGCTCACAGCAACCTCTAACTCCTGGGCTCAAGTGAGTCTCTTGCCTCCGCCTCCCAAGTAGCTGGGACCACAGGTGCCCGCCACAACGCCTGGCTATTTTTTGGTTGCAGCTGTCATTGTTGTTTGACGGATCCGGGCTGGGGATTCGAACCCGCCACCTTAGGTGTACGTGGCTGGCGCCTTAGCCGGTTGAGCTATAGGCGCCAAGCCGCTGTTCTGGTTTCTAAGGTCATCTTCCCAAGGCATTCTGGGGTAGGCCTCTGTGAATTTGTAAACCTTTGTTAATTCAAATGAATTTGAAGGATAAAATAGACACCCTCAGGGGCAGGACTGAAAGAGAATCTCTCTTACCTTCTCTTGTTCCAAGGCTGGACTCTTAACACCTCTCCACACCCTCCACCCTACTTTCCAACTGTGGGTCATAAAACCCTCATCCAGAGATGGTCCTGCCCTACCTATACCCCGAGGGTGTCAGTGGTTTATAAAAATCCAGGAGGAGTGGCTTCAGAGAGCTTCCAGATTAGTGGAACATATGGAGGTTCCCCGAGGGTGGTGTATCCAGGGAGGGCGTATAAGCTCTGATCCCTTTATCATTAATCTTACCCTACACATCACCTCATCTGTATCCTATGTATAATAAGCCAGTGAATGTGTTTCTCTGAGTTCTGTCAGCCACTCCACCTAATTAATTGAACCCAAAGAGTAGGTTATGAAGACCCCCCCTTGAAGCCCATCAATCAGAAGTTCCAGAAGCCTGGACTTGCAACTGGTGTGTGAGGGGGGCAGAGCCTTCAGCCTGTGGGATCTGATGCTATTTCCAGACAGGTAGTCTTAGAATTGAATTAGAGGACACCCAACTGGAAAACAGGGAAAACCTGCACATTTGGTTATAGAAGTCTTCTGTGTGAATGATTGTTGTGGTGAGAGAACAGAAGAAAAACATGATTTTGAAGTTTCTCCCTAAACAGGTCCCTAGATTAGATTATGAAATTTGAAAGTCAGCATCGAGAAGATAGTTTCAGTCTCCACGGGCAATTCCCATTTTAAGTCTGCGATGAATTGGAGAAGATGTTGTTCTTGAGTCTCTCAGTAATTATCTCTCTCTACTTCTGCGGCTTTCCTATAATTCTTTGCTTGGATCACATGGCCACACTGGGGTTGTGTTTGGTGGTAAATTTTGGAAGTAGCAACCAAAGTTAGGGTTGAGTTAGCTGTAGAACAGCAGAGAATGCTGTCTGACTTGAGAATGACCACACATCAGCTCCTGGGGGACTTGGAGGTCAGGAGCCAAGTGAGCAAGCAGTTCAGAGTCAGTGTGGAGGGGCAGGAGGGTGAGTTGAATGTGTTGGGGAAGCCAAGAGGATAATTTCTGCTTAAGTCTAATAAAAGTTTCTCTCCTGGGGCAGGGAGCATTCCTGAACTTAGAAATAGAAATAGCTAGTTTATGTTTAGAAGGCAAGGCAAAAGCTACACGGAGATCAGACCCGGGACACAGCTGGGTAAGCCTGGGGGAGCAGACCTCACCACACAGCTGGTAAGAGCTGACCCTTTTGGGTCAATTTTGATGACTCATTGCACGTGTTGTTTAAGGTTTGCGAGCTATGCTTCAATCAAGCAGAAGAGAGCTTACATCAGATAAATGAAAAGAACAGCTTTCTCACCACAGGGCTCTGAGTTTTGAGGGAACTTGGGTTTACCTTCTCCGGAGTGATGCTTTCTGCTAAGTTTAGACTGTGAACTCCTAGGTAAGATAAAAGACCCTTAAATTCAGTGGCCCCAATTCCTCCCTCTTTTTCAGTGCAAACAGAACTTACTGACACCAATGATGTGAATGATGTATCATTTAGTAATTTGGTGGTGGGACTATGTAGAATATGTATCCATCTGCTTTGGAACGATTTTATTTGAACTAGAGCATCATAAACATAATTTTAAAATCTAGTTGATGTCTATTTTGTTGTGTATTAATATATGCTATAGGGTTTATCAAACAACCCATAATTAATTCATTCATAGTGATATAGCTAGAATAACAGTGACTTAATATCAAAAGGCTATATGAGTATTTGAAATCCACGAGCAATGCAGGATACCACTGAACAGTTTCCTTCTTAAGAACTGTGGTGATTCCAACTTTTCAAGTGTGCTCCAGGGATTAGGAGGTTTTGGGGTTTTGTCTGTTGATGCTAGTCAGGGTTCTCCAGCGCAGCAGAACACTGGGAACATGAGAGATTTAGAATGGCTCATGCGATTACAGAGGCTGAGAAGTAAGTCCTGACACAGGACAGCCAACGATAGAGCCCGAGAAGCAGGACAGCTGAAGTGTAAGTTCTTGTTCAAGTCTGAATCTGAAGGCAGGAAAAGATTGGCACTCCCACAGATGATGTTTAAATATCTGGCCACCCTGCGACCTAGTCAGCTTAACACATGTGATTAACCTTGACACCGTTCTTGGGCATCTAGACTTCATAGTGAAGCACTGAGAATCTCCAGTGAGTTCTAGCAACTCTTACTTTTATTCTGAGGATGCCTCATTTTGGTAATCCCTAGCACACTACTTAGTCAATTACTAATACATAGCCTTTCTTTATACACAAAAGTGTGAAAGTACAGAATTATGCCTTGGACTTAGATTTTTGGTCATTAGTTCTCAGAACCCTCCTATGGGCCTTGGCATCACATCTTGAAGATTTCTGTGTTAGCAGCAGTGCTTGTTATCCTGGGAAAAATCACCAGATTTTAGAGTGTTGAGAGGAGAGTCAAATCCTGCTACTGCAACTTAATCTCTGGGGACCTTGGATAAGTTATTTAAAACTTTGTGCCTCAATTTCCTTATTGACAATGAGAACAAGTTCCAAGCAGTGGTCAGAGGGACTCAGACACTGCCTGACACATAGGAGGTGCTCACAAATGACAGCTACCCCACCCACCCACTATGCTCATCTTAAACACAGACGTATCCACTTTTAGTGTTGTGTGTAGACCTACCTGAGTACTTTCAATGTCCATCAGATATCTTATGAGTCCTCCTTAGTTGGGATTTACTTGTATTTATTTTTAAGCCGCTGCCATCTTTTCTGTTTTTCCCCATAGTTGACTGATGAGCTCAATGTCTTCTGCGACCTTCCTTTACAGTAGGTGATAGAATTCAGATGGGGCCTTGGTCCTGTTATATTTCACTCACTGGCATCAGGAATGAGCTGTTTGGTCACCTGAAGAAGAAAATGCAATCTTTTCCTTTTTGCTTTATCTGTCATCCTGGCCTGGGAAGAGGAGGACGAGAGATTATAACTTTAAAGTTAGCAGCAGAATGGATGGATTTTTCTCCTCCTTTAAATGGTAGTTGTCATGAGAACCAAGCCACACCAGGACTGGGTATTTTTTATTGTTTCATTGTTGCCTTTTGGCTCAACACATTCAGACGTTTAATCTCTTGTGCAGTACAGCTCATGTGCACGGCTTCAGGTAACTTCTTGCTCGGATGGACTGAAGTTCCTGGTGGTATCTCCGTATAGTCCAGAGCTTGATATTATCTACTTCCTTCTCCCATTGGGACCCCTAGGAGAACCCCTAAGTGCAGAAAAGTATGTATATTTATCATGATAAGGGCAGGGTTATAAAACCAGGTATATTTTCAAAGTACCCGGAAGCATTTGGTGGTATTTTGGGGGGAGATGGAGTGTTGAGGCAACTGCCTGATTCTACTCCCTGGTAGCTCAGCACTGCACAGTGCCGCCTTGGCTCATGCTGGGCACACAGCTATGTGTAGTCCTAGGGGACGGAACTTGGCACCTTGAAGACTGTTGCTGACCCTATTGGCTTGAGAACATGTGTTTTGGTCATTCAGCAAAAACCTGGGTAGCCTCTGTGATTATATGCAACTTGAGTTTTCTGTCATGGAGGCTAAAGTGAAGGGAGATCTGGACAGGCTGTGATTGTCCAGCAGGGACCCGTTTGCATGGAGCATGGTTCTCTGAGAAAGCTTAGATTGAAACCAGAGAAACTCGTGCTTTTGAAACTTGAGCTTCTCGTTTAGTGCAGCACCCTGACAGCCAATATTTTGTTCGGCTGCTTGGCAGAAGTTGTTTCTCAGCCACCAGTGTATTTTTGTAGCATCTTTTGCCACAGAACATCGAATGTTTCCAATCTCTTCCCATTACTCCACTGGCACAAAGTCTCACTGCAAGGAGAGGAAATGAGACAAGCAGCAGGGAGAAAATAAAGTCTGCTTTGTGCAGTGCAGAGCCTTAATGCGTTCCCTCCCCTGTGCTAATCTCTGCATCTTGATTAATTGGCATGTGGTGCATTACAGAAAATCCAGGGAATGACAAAGCCAGTTCAATATCAATTAGCTAAAACAGGAACGGACTTCCCACAGAGACCTTAGGACAGAGTTGTATTTAACTGGGCCCTTTCAGACACAAGTCTTCCCCAATGATGAACCGTAGAAGATGCCGCAGAGGACCCAGTTGTTTAAAGAAATTAAAAACTGTAGAAATTAGCAGCTGAAATCCACTTGGATGAGTCTGCTATCCCTTTAATATGTCTGTCTATTCATCTCACTAAGACATCCCAATCCTTCCACCAAAGTGATTTGAATACTTAATATTTGCTGAGATGCTTTAGTTGGATTTGAATAATATAATTGAATTTGCTTGCTGTGGTTAGGGAAAATGAAGACTTGGGAGTTGCTATACTAAGACATGTGAACGTGCTTACGTTTAGAAGTTATTCTTATTTTTCTGTCTGTGAACCAAGAATTAATAAGCAATGGGCCTGCCAAATATATAAGGCTGTATTCATCAGAGTTACAAGCTGTATCTGTCACTCTCCAGATGACTGACTTGTCTCTAGGGCTCAGAGGTCATACGCTGAGTGACAGATTTTGGTTGTGCTGAGTTGGAATATAAATTGTCTTTGTGTCTGGATGCCACATGTTCTTGGGGACCACATCCTAAGTAGGATTGATGCAAAGTAAGATCCTGACTAAGTGCGCTTCCTTTTGGTTACTGCTTCGTGAGAGAGACAGATAAATAAGCTGTAAACTCTATACAACACAGCACAGTATGAGATATAGCCAAGATACACAAGACAGAAAGCTCTATCCCCGGGGGTAGAAATAGCAGGTATTATTCCAAAGGATCTTGAGCAAAATGTTGTAGTCACATAGGCAGAGAAGAAGGGTTTCCAGTAGTAGGAGTAGCAGATTGAAGGCACAAAGATATGCAAGAATGTGAGGGGACCTTGGAATGTGTATTGTGGAAGGGCTGGAGGACAGGGAAGTGATAGGAGATGGAGTTAGGGAGGCAGGCATGAACTGCTTCATGAAGGGCCTACTATGGAACTTTTTGGGAATTTGAATTTTAGTTTTAGGAGAATGAGGAGTTTTTAATACTTCTTAAGCATCAGAGTGAGCCAGTCGGGTTGGCATTTTCGGAAAACAATTCCGCGGAGTATCTGGTGGAATGGAGCCAGGGTCAGGCAAGATTGGAGATGGAATGGCTAGTTAGGAGATCATGATAATCATCTGAGAGAGAACCGATGCAGCCAAGGAAACGGCAGGATGACAGATGCTCAGGAGGTACAATTTACTAGATTTAGTCCCTTCATGTGGGGAAGCACCGGTCAGGGGGAAGCAGTGAAAACTAACTCCTGGATTGTCTTCTCGGTGCTGCTCACAGAATAAGTGCTCTCAGGAAGACAAGTGTGTTCTGAGTGGGGGCAGGAGGGAGTCGAGTCTGGAATCTGTTTATGTTGGGATTTGCAGGGGGAGATATGCAGTGGCAGACGCATCCGTGTATATCTGGGCTCCGGCACGTTGTCTAGAGTGGAGGTGGAGATTTATGATCCATCTGACAGTGAAAGGTAAGGGAACCTGTGAAGAACGCCGGGAAAGAGCGACTAGCTCAACTGTGGATGTGACAGCGGATGGTTATGGTATGATCTGGAGTTAGAGGGAGTGTCACTTGTTTGATAGACTGTTTGTTTAAAGGGAAAAATAGGCTATGTTCATTGAGAAAAAGAGCCAGAAGAGAGATCACTGGTACAGGAGAGATGGGATAATTTCTAAAGGAGCACTTTTGAGGAGACAAAGTGGTGTTATAGAGTGTACCCAAGACGTGAGAGAGGGGTTAGTAACACCTGGACCCTAGAATGTGACCGGAGGCAGGCACACTGTTCTTTTTGTCGCTGAGGGGGGAGTGAAGGACTGAAGCATGGTGTTGGAGGAGGGTTCGTATATGATGGCTTCTGTGCTTGCAGTGGGAAGAGGCCAAAACCATTTTCCCCCAAGTGAAAGTAGTATAGGTAGGAGAGACATTTTAAGGAGTGAGATACACGATTAGCATATTCTCTGGTGTTAATTGGACAGAACAGCTAATCCTTTCTAAAGTTTGGTCTTTCATTCAGAGCATGCTTAGACAGTTCTAAAGTGACTAGATAATCAGGAAGAATAGAGTAAGCCATGTACTGTGTGCAAAGGTCTGTGATGCTGGTCCCTTCTCTGGAGGTCGTGCTGCTACCTTACTAGACTCCTTTCCAGTGCGCTCGAGGTGGTTAAAAATCATGGCCTCCTGTCTTCCCTAACAGTGAATTTGAAATGTTGCTCTGGGGCGTTAGGCTTTCCCTAGCATGCTGACTTCCCGCAGAGGACTATGTACTCCCTATACTAAATTTTGTAATAAACTTTTACTTTTAGAGTAGTCCTAGGTTTTACAGAAAATTTCCAAAGACAGTACAGCAAGTCCCAATATATCGGACATTCATTTTCCCCTGTTGTTGGCTTATGGTATTAGTATGGTACATTTGTCACAATTAGTGAACCTTTTTTTTTAAATATATATATTATTATTTATACATAGGGTACCAAAAAATATATACACATTTTAAGAAAGGAAAATACCGTATTAAAATTGTAATAATGTATACTGATAACAAAAGGTGAGTGCAGGTCACGTTGAGCACCTCTTGTAATTGTAGAAGTCAAATGTGACTTGGGTATTGCAAGTTTAATACAGTTTTTTTGTCTTTTACAAAAAATATATATACCTTTTTTGGCACCCTGTGTATTCATTTATTTGTGTTCCTTTATTTCTAAATTTTATTGCCATTGCCTTTCAACTATCTTTTGCAGTAGGAAGAACATTTTCTACTAATATTTCAGAAATCTGAGATGAAGCACTAATTCCGACCATCTCCCTTCTTGTGTCATTGGGATTGTCTTTCCCTAAATCTGAATTTTTGCTCTTTTAGAAATCTTACAACTGAAAGGGGGTGGGGAGAGACTGCAGAGAGACATAAATATCAATTGGGATTTTTATTACGTAAATCTGACCCTGGGATCAGTTATATGTGCCTTTAACTTGAATAGTCTTATTATCAGTAAATACAGTTTGTTAGATGCAAATCTTTTTTAAAATGGGGCTCACAGGGGATAAATAATGAAAAGTGTTTTTTGGTGACTAAATCGTGCACCATTGCCAGTGATAAAGTAGTGCCCTATATTCTCTGCCTCTAGGTGGCACTGATTTTATACTGGCCTATAACCTTTAAGGGACTCAATTGGACTAAACACCTCTTCTTTGATTCTATCTGTGTCCACTCATGCATTCTTTTTACTTCACTCTGAGCAGAACACAGAACTGAACCTTTTAGTTCCTGTAAGATTCAATTATTGCAAAATCATTATCTGTGAATGACACAGATTAAATTTGCTGATGAATTTGTAGGTGAGGTGAAGGAGAGCGTTTGTATCATGTAACCTACGGTGAAATCTTCTGAAATATTTAATGGACCAGTCTGTTTTCTCCACGTGTGTCTTCTGTTGTCAACAGGAAGTAGTTCTGAGTCATTCTCTAAGGTAGAACTTTGTTCTCTGATATCTGTTTCTCGAACCCATGAAACTGCAAATCTTTTTTAAAAAATCCCCTTTGCCATACAGTTATTTAGCAGCTATCTTGTACTCTGTGGAACCTGTGGGTTTTCACTTCTCAGCCATATCATTTTTTTGTTGCTCTCCCATGTAAAGCCCCTCTATGTCCCAAACTATCAGAAAAGTCTCTTGTTACTTGGAGAGTAATGTTTTTTCCTTTCCTAATTAAGCTGTTAATTTTTTTCCCATCAAATTCTTTCAAATAGAATCATGCAACTAAATTAAACAGTTTAAAAAATAGGAGTTTGCAGAAATATTCTATGACTTTAGGCATAGTATCATTCTTGAATAAAGCACATTGGCTGACAGTGTTATTCAGTTGCTATCGAGTTTTTCAAGCTGCTCCTCCTCATCCACCCCCCTTCCCTCGTCTCCTTTTTCTCTCCCCCTTACCCTCTCTCCTCCTATCTTCCTCTCCCTGCTCCTTTCCCTCTCTCTTTCCTCTTTTTAAAATGCTGGTTTGCGTAGCCTGACTTCCTGGTTATGAATGCCTTTCTTTCGCATGCTCCATTTGTCTACTCAATCTATTTTGTTTGGCTGCATTATCCAGCAATATTTTTCTTTTTAAGACAGAGTCTCACTTTGACACCCTTGGTAGAATGCCATGGTGTCACAGTTCACAGCAATCTCAAAATCCTGGGCTCATGTGATTCTCTTGCCTCAGCCTCCCAGGTAGCTAGGACTACAGACACCCACAGCAATGCCTGGCTTTTTATTTTTAGAGATGGGGTCTTTCTCTTGCTTAGGTTGGTCTTGAACTCCTGAGCTCAAGCAATCCACCTGCCTCAGCCTCCCAGAGTACTAGGATTACAGGCATTAATCACCGTGCCCAGCCCAGCAATATTTTTCTATTAGCATTGTCTTGGATCTCTTCGGTACCTGTGTCACTTGCACTTGAATTTGATATGTGTGGAGCAAGAATGCTGTGTGGTATATCCCATAAGGTTTTAGCTTTTTTGTTTATTACCTCAGGCAAGGATTGACTTAGGAACCTAGAATTAACTAAATTGGTGGTATAGTAGTGGCTGACTGACTTACCAACTGCTTTAAAATTTCAAATGCAGTTGAAATGATTTTATTATATTTGCTTTAATGTTATAATGCAAAAATGACTTGTAGTTTGAAAATGTTATGTCTGTTTCTAATTTTCCTGTCCAAAATGTTGTCTTCACTCTGCTGCTAGTACACTTTCTTGCTCCAGTACTTCCTGGCTTGTTTCTGTTATTCAGAAAGTGAGCACTCCTGCTTTTCTTCCCTGTAAGGTTAGGCTAGCCCCCTAACTGTGCTTGGGCACACATTCCTCAGGAAGGAACAGTAGATGAAATTATTTTCTCAGTGTTAGGATTAAGTTAGATTGTAAAGTGTATGTATTCTTATGTATCCCACATGCTTCAAATACTCTTATTGGATACTCCTGAGCAACGGTTTCCAACCTTTTTGGCACCAGGGACTGGTTTCATGGAAGACAGTTTTTCCATGGATTGAGTAGGGGGTGACAGAGCTCAGGCAGTGGTGATGCCAGCCATGGGGAGCTGGGGAGGGGCTATAAATACGGAAGAAGCTGCTTCATTTGATTGCCTGTTACTTGCCTCCTGCTGTGTGGCCTGGTTCCTAAGTTTCGTAGAAGACAGTTTTTCCACGCATGGGGATGGGGAAATGAGGATGGAGGGTGGGGAGTAGGGCAGAGCTCTGGAGCCTGGCTCATAACAGGCTGAAGACCAAGGGCTGGTACCACTCTGTGGCCTGGGGATTGGGGACCGCAGCCTTTGAGCAATCTTGTACTTTATGAGTCCTCAGCCACCACTTACTTGAATCCTCTTACTACTTGAGGGTTTATTTTGATTATTTTTTATGATCTATCATCTTTCAGAGTTTTGTATACTGAACAACCATATCAAAAGCCCATGTGTCTTCTGGAGGCTTCTTCTGAACAACTCTTGGGTTTGAGCATTATTTCTCTCCCTTATCATCTGTATGAAGATTATTTATTTTCTTAATCTTCAAAACATTATTTCCGTACATTTCTTCGATTGTTTTCCTTTAGTTTTCTTCTGTTCCTTTAGGATAAGTGGAAAGGGGCTGAGGTAATGACTGCCGAGCACTGGTGTCATGATAGGTGTCTAGGGAAGGTCAGCCTGCCTGTCCTCCATACTGCTTTTGAAAGTTCGTGTAACCTCCAACCCCACGATGCCTTCATGTCCATAATGTGAAATATTATTGTTACTCACATTTTCAAAGCAGTTCTCCTCAAATAACCCAAGAAACTCTTCACATTGATATAATTGAACATATGCTCAGAGGATTTAAAAGGCAAACTTGAATTTATCATTTTTGAGAAATATATTGGCAAAATATATTTGTGCAATAAAAATGACTTGATTTGGGCAAACTGTCACTGTCTTATGCTGGGTGACTACAGCAGTATAAGCATGTGGAGCCAGTGCAGATGAACTCTGTTCATGTTTCTAGATCTTAATCCCGTCCATCTGACCATGTCAATTCTTTTTATACTGAAGCCCAAAGGAATGGTAACACATACGCCACCCTGGAAATGGTCATGGCGCCTGGAAGATGCAGTCATGAGTCAGAGAGTTTGATTTGAATTCAAGATCCATCACTTATTATGTAATGGTGCACTTTACTTAACCTCTCTGAGCCTTAGGATTCTTAGTTGAAAAGTTGGAGAAATAAGGATTGTCCAGATTAAATGAAACCATATGCTAAGTAAGAGTAGGTAAGATAACTACCCAGTAAAGTAGAAAATTGTCTATAACTATTAACAACAGTAGTGTAAGCAGCAGCAAAGTTTGTTATAAGGTATTTTGTCAGTCGCAGGAACTCAGAGAAAGACAGGATGGTTTTTTAGTGTTAATGTATAAGTAGACTGCCCCGTGAAACTAATCATCAATGGTTATTTTTAAATGGCTGAATAGAAAAATGACTTCTCTGGGAACCACAGAGCAGTCCTAAATAATCCCTTGGAATTCTATTATCATCCGAACTCCGTTTTCACTTGGCCACTCATAGGACTTTGCATAGTTGTATATTCTTCTGACTATTTGCTTTTTTATTTGCTTCTTACATCTGGACCTTTTGGAAAAATCTTTTGGCTTTAAAATTTTTAATTTAATTGGCTTTTGCAATCCACTTTTATTCCTATGCCTGATTAGAATTAATTTCTCACATCTGTTCTTTTCTCATTTCTGAACTACTTTCCCTGAGTTCCGTAAGCAGTTATAGTTGTGGTGGAGTTTATGTCGTGAGTGGGTTTGTATAAAGACACTAAAGAAAATGTCAGAGAAATAGAAGTCCCAGTGGAAAACAAATGGCACAGACTATTGTGTGCAATTAATGGAAATATAATTTAATTTCTTCAACACCACAGTGTTGCTCAAACATAAAGCTAAGTAAGAGAGAGCCACTTAAAGGTCCCTGGAATCAGAAATAAGATCTGTGTTTTGCTCCTGACCTGCTGTCAACTTGACTAAGTGATCTTATCCTCTCTGGATTTCATTTCCTTGTTGGGAGTTGGCGTAGATCAGCAGTTCTCAACCTGTGGGTGCGGGTTGAACAGCCCTTTCACAGGGGTTGCCTAATACCAGATATTTACATTACAATTTATAACAGTAGCAAGATTACAGTTATGAAGTAGCAATGAAAATAATTTTATGGTTAGGGGTCACCACAACGTGAAGAATTGTATTAAAGGGTTGCAGCATTAGGAAGGTTGAGAACCATTGGCTTAGATGATCTCTGAGGTCTCTTCCAGCTCCAATATTAAATTTCCAGTAGAAATAATAGTTGGCTGTTTTAGTTAGTCTTACTCTTCTTTATTGTATTGTGCAAATGTCTTACTAATTCCCACTTTCCTTTATTTCAGATTTTTCAAAACTTTACTTCTTTTTTGGGGGACATAGTCTCTCTCTGTCACTCTGGCTAGAGTCCAGTGGTATCATTATACCTCACTGCAGCCTCAAATTCCTGAGCTCAAATGAACCTCCTGCCTCAGCCTCCTGAATAGCTGAGACTACAGATGTATGCCACCACACCTGGCTAATTTTTTCAGTTTTTAAATTAGAGATGAGGCCTTGTTCTTACTCAGGCTTGTCTTGAACTTGACCTCAAAAAATCCTCCTGTCTTAGCCTTGGAGAGTGCTAAGATTATAGGCAAGCGCCCTCACACCTGGCCAAAAATTTACTCTTTTTGTCATACTCACATACTGTATATATTAGATCTTAATTATTTTTCAAAAATGGCCTTAAAGTGGGTGGTGCCTTTGGCTCAAAGGAGTAGGGCACCGGCCCCAATATGCTGGAGGTGGCGGGTTCAAACCCAGCCCCTGCCAAAAAAATAGCCTTAAAGTGACTGATTTCTTTTGTTTACCATTTTCATAAGCTACAGTGTTTGAAATTTGATTGGCGAGATATGTATTTTTCCAGTATACATTGAAAGTTATGCTTATTAAAATATTAAGCTTTATGCCTCTGTAAATCTTCTCAATGGAATGTGTGCCACATTTTGGGAAACATCACTGGTTTGGGGGTTTGCTGATTTATCCCCATACCTTCCTAATATTTTTTATCTGTTTTATGTACCTACATGGATATACCAGTACTTCTGATTGATTATTAATTGATAGCTTGGCCACAATCAATAATTGAATCCTGCAGTGCACAAGTGAACTCCCAGGATTATTACATGCCGACTGGGACCCTGGAGAAGACATGTACTTGGAGAGATTTAGATTCCTGAGTGAAGGGCTGGTGGCTGTGTCTTAGTGGCAGCAGTGGGAGGGCCTGGAGGTGATCATGGGGAGGAAATGTGGAAGAGGGAAAGTGCTTTTTAAATAATGACACGTTTTACCACTGTGAGTTATTATTAATATTATCAGACAGGCGTGTCATGTTTGAAGATAGGCCCCCTTTTTCTCTGTGACTGTGGCTATCACAACTGTCATCCTCGTGTGAGGTCTAAGAACTGCCCACATGCTTATTTGTCCTCTCCTGTCCTCTCCTGGCTGCTTGGTTTTTTCAATGTGACACTGTGAGTAAATGCTTATTTTTATCATCAAATCAGATCAGATAATAGGATTTTGACTTTTCCCAGAGTATAAAAGATATCTCTTGAAACCTGGAGCCTTTATGTTCCTGATCAGTTATTTATTTTTTATTTATTTATTAAGGATGACACTTCCTATGTAAACTTTTACTATATTTTTAGTATTGGGAGATAGTGACATTTGAATACTTTTCCATTACCCCTTTTATCCTTGAAAGAACAGTTACTCTTTTCTGTGTAACTTCAAATAGAAATTTGCTCATGGGGAAATGTATCAAATATATAAAAGCACCAAGAGGAGGAAAAAATTGTGGGTAATTTTGCCAACTGGAGCTGATAAGATTTTTTTAATGTTATGGCTTCATTTTAAATCTTGAATTTTAATATTAATATTGTGGCCCATCAACATCCTACTAATGGAATAACTTTATTTCACATGTAACTGTTCCATAAAGAAAACTATGATTGCTTGTTAATTTAATCTATTGGATTTACTAGTTATTCTTTTTTTTTTTTTTTTTTTTTGAGACAGAGTCTCAAGCTGTCCCCCTGGGTAGAGTGCCATGGCATTACAGCTCACAGCAACCTCCAACTCCAGGGCTCAAGCAAGTCTCCTGCCTCCGCCTCCCAAGTAGCTGGGACCACAGGCGCCCGCCACAACTCCCGGCTATTTTTTTTTTTTTTTTTGGTTGCAGCCGTCATTGTTGTTTGGCGGGTCCGGGCTGGGAATTCGAACCTGCCACCTTAGGTGTACGTGGCTGGGGCCTTAGCCGGTTGAGCTATAGGCGCCGAGCCACTAAAGTTATTCTTAAAGAAGAATAATATTCATGAAACCTAGAATATAGGCTCTTTCCCAAGAGCTAAATATTGCATGTGTATTATGTTTAAAAGGTATTAAGAGAGATATTTTTAACAGATTCTAGTAATTAAAAGGTAATTGTTATTATTTCCATTCATTTCCACAAGAGATATCAATTCCAGGGAAATTGCTCAAACTATTTTCAGGGTCATCTTTAATTTTACCATCATATATTATCACTGATATTCAGACTTTATTGCTTGTGAGATTTGGTTTTTGAATATGGTAAGAAATTATTTGGACAGTCAAGGCTAGAATTTTGGGTTATCAAGCTAGGTGATAATATTTTTAAAAATTAAGAATAAAGCATTGAAGTATAAAGGATTTTTCATCTTGTGGTGATTTATAATCTGATTCTGACAGCAGTTTATGAAGTTAAGAAGTCAAATCCTGACAGCATCCACTTCTATCACAGACGAGCTATATTGGCTAAAAAATCCCAACTAGACTCCACGTAAAATAATTTTGCTATAAATTTTAGGCTCACAGAAAGTGAGAGAATTCCCTGAGGAGAAAGGGAAAAATGGAATGAACTGAGAGCTGGAAGCAATAATCATTCGTGAAATGTGTGGGTTTCTGTAGTTGCTGTCATTACGGGGCACGTGATAGATCAAGGATCAGGCTTTATGCTAGTGGCCAGGGGGGATGCCAGACCAGGGACTCCTACCTCCAGCTTCTTGGAGAGAGGTAAATTGGTCCCAGGTCTGTTGGTGTTCTGGCTACATACAGTCTGTGAAGGAAAGCGTCCTCATCCTAGGCCCTCTGTCCCACTGATTGATATCAACCAATCTAAGATTACCAAATACAAACTATCCTGTGTGAGAATTGGCAGAAATAACACCCAGTTTCTAAACCTGTTTAAATTTCTGCTCACAGAGTATAAAATAACTGTATGAAATGTTTAAAGAAGTAAAAAGTTAAATCTCAAAAATGCATAAATAATAAAAAATATGTATTTTTAAACAAGACTGTACTTGCACTATCAAGCAGGTAAAAGACATGAAGAAACTTAAATGCATATACTATGTAAAAGAATCCAATCTGAAAAGGCTGCATACCATATGATTCCAACTATATGACATTCTGGAAAAGGCAAAGCTGTGGTGACCGGGGGAGGGAGAGAACATAGATGGCAGAAAATAGATGATTTTTAGGGCAGTGAAAACATTGTATGATTCTGCAAGGGTGGGTACATGTTAGCATACATTTTTCAAATCCAGAGACCTACAACTCTTACAGTCAGCCATAATATAAACTATAGGCTTTGGGTGATTGTAATGTGTCAGTCAGGTCCATCAATTGTAACAAATGTTTCATTCTGGTATCCGATATTTATAGTGGAGGAGGCTGTGCCTGTGTGGGGCACCCAGTCCGTGGATATCTGTGTATTTTCCTCAATTTTGCTATGTACCTAAAAGTGCTCTTAGAACACAAAAGTCTTTATTTTTTCTTTCTTTCTTTCTTTTTTTAAATTAAATCATAGCTGTGTACATTAATGCAGTCATGGGGTACAAGTGCTAGTTTTGCCCACACTCTGAAATGCTTTCATCAAACTGGTTAAAGTCTTTATAATAAAAATCTATGTAGATTTGAGAAAAACTAAATGGAAAATGTTAAATTGAAAAATAAGTTTGCTGAAGTTATTACTCTTTGCCCCTTTTCTGGACTAGAATGCAGTTCAGGATTATCCGTTATATTTAAGTCTCCCGTCTCCCTCTGCTTTGTTAAACTGGGACAGTTCCTTAGGTTTTCTTTGTGCATCGTGGCTTTGATACTTTTGAAGAGTACCAGCCAGATATTTTGTAGAATGTCCCTCAATTTGACATTATGATATTTTCTCACAGTCAGGTTCATGGTATACGTTTTTGACATGGATGTCACAGAAATCATGTTGTGCCCTTATTAGTGTATGAGGCACATGGTGTTGGCATGTGTCGTTTTTGGTTTTGTTAATTGTGATCATTCGGTAAAGAAGACATCTTTTAAGTTTCTCTGCCATTAAGTTATTGTTCTTCCCACTGTAATTAGTAAGTCTTTTTGTGAGAATGTTCTTTGAGACTACATAAATACCCTGTTTCTCATCATATTTTGCCCCACTAACTGTAGTATACGTTGATTATTATTGCCTGAAATCACTGAGGTGTTTGCCAAATGGTTATTTTCTTTATCATTTCCTCTAAATGTTCTCATTAGAATTTTACTTTCTCCCTCATGTATTTGTTTGATGATATCAGTGTGGCTTCATGGATACTTATTTTATGGTTTATAATCCATTACTAAAGTTACTTCTTTATGGTTCACATTGTCCCAGATTTGGTCATTGAGAGCCTTTTCATGTAGTTTCTTGTGTCCTGGACATGTTGTCACCATTTTTTTTTTACCTCTATGAGATTTCCCAGATTCATCTGATATCCCTGATTCATTTTTTACTTTCCCTACTCAAACCTTGGAACCTGTCTGTCTTGAACTCCTGGTCTGGAGCAATCCTCCTACCTCAGCCTCCTGAATTGCTGGGATTATAGGAGTGAGTCACTATACCCGGTTAGAATCATTCATTTATCTAAGAAACTGCTTCTTTTTATTAAAGAATGGTATTTAGAGACCCAGACTTATAGGCCCCCTCGAAGGACAGAGCTAGGAAATATATGTACATGTACTTCTGTTTTTGTATTGATTTATTATCTTTAAATGTGTTACTTAATAGGAAATATGAGGACCTCTAATATAGGCCTCCTTCTGTCCCTCCCCATTGTCTTTGACAGTGACAGTGAGGGATTTGAGTCTTCTTACCTACAATATATTTACTTGATCAGTCCTAAAAGGAACCTAAGGTAGTTTTAGAATTGTTAACACATTACCTCTGTGCAAAAAAATTTTCTAAGTAGCATATGGCGTTTACTGTAACTATTTTGTTTTTAACTTTAGAATATTTAGTTTAAATACTGTTTTTTAAACAGTTGGCGGCGCCTGTGGCTCAGTGAGTAGGACACCAGTCCCATAACTCAAGGGTGGTGGATTCAAACTCTGCCCCAGCCAAAATGCAACAACAAAAAAAAAGTTACTTTGTTGTTGTTAATGGTTTTTAGTTTTATTATTTTTTCTTCTCTACCCCTCTTCAATGTGGCTATGTCATTTATTTAGAATAAAGTTTTGTCTGTTGTTACTGTTTGTATTCCATTTTAGGTTCTCCCTACCTCTGGGTCCATTTGACTTTTGATATTTTGGGTAGATAAAGTATTAATGTGATTCTAAAATCAAAACTGTACCAAAAGGCTTATGTAGAGAATTGTCACCACTCCCACTCTGCCATTCTTTATACTCTATTCCCCATTCGCCCATTTTTCCCCACTCTTTTCCCACCCACCTCCCTATTGACAATTTATTTCTGGCTTATCCTTCCTTTGCTTTTTTTTTTAATTTTTGTTTTGCACAAATGAGAAGATTCATGTATATTTTACTTTTTTTCCCTTATTAACATGAAAGGCAGGCAGCATATAATATATGAAGTTGGACAATAAAGTTCCCAAACTCATCCTAGAAAAAGTGCTATATACCTCATTGCTGAGTATCACTGCAGTCATCAGATGACCGAGGGAGGTCCTTCCAGGTGACTGTACCACTACAATAAGATATGCAGCACTTTTTCTAGGATGCGTTTAATAATCTAACCTCATATGCTCTTGGGAACTTTACCTTTTTCGCTTACCAGTATCTCTTGGAAATCATTCCGTATCAATTCAGAGAGGTTGTTCTCCTTCTTTATTACACCTGAGTCATTGTCTATTGTATCGTCAGACCATAGGTTAGTCAGCATCTCTCCAATTAAGACTCTGCTTTGTTTTTAATGTTTTTCACTTACCAACAACACTGCAGTGCAAATGTTACGCATATGTGTTCTTCTTGGAATTATATATTCAGGATAAATGGCTAGAAATAGAAAAACTGGGTCAAGAGATAAACACGAATGTCGTTTTTTAAGATATTATCAAATTTCTTTTCAAAAGGGTTCTATAAGTTTCCATTTTCACCAGTAATGTCTGAGGGTACATATTTTCCCAAGCCTCATCAAAAGGTATATGGTCTAGATTTTTAACTTTTGCCATGTGGTAAATTAGAAATAATATGTCAGTGTTTTAATTTGCATTTCTCTAAGCTTGAATACCTTTTCATATGTTTAAGGGTGATTTTCATGTTTCTTTTTTTTTATAAATCGTCTATGTGTTTTTTCCATTTTTCTGTTGAATTTTTTGCCCTTTGTCAACTTTATAAAGTTCTTTATAGGTTAGGGATATTATCTCTTTGTGGTGTATGTTACCTGGATTTTTTTTTTTCAATTTCCAGGTGAGGCACTTTCTATTTTATTTTTATTTTTACTTTTTTTTTTTTGAGACAGAGCCTCAAGCTGTCCCCCTGGGTAGAATGCCGTGGCATCACAACTCACAGCAACCTCCAACTCCTGGGCTCAAGCGAATCTCCTGCCTCAGCCTCCCAAGTAGCTGGGACTACAGGCGCCCGCCACAATACCCAGCTATTTTTTGGTTGCAGCTGTCATTGTTGTTTGGCAGGACCAGGCTGGATTCAAACCCACCACCTTAGGTGTATGTGGCTGGCGCCTTAGCCACTTGAGCCACAGGCACCGAGCCACTTTTCTATTTTCTTAATTTTTTTTGTTGTTATTGTTACTGATTTTTAGTTTTTTGTATCTTAGGGAGTGTAGTTTATTATTCCTTCTTTATGAAACATATATTTTTTATTGAGACCTGATATTTGATCAATTTTTGTTAATTTTTTTTGATTCTTTAGAAGAGGTTGTATTTTTTATTATTACTATAAAAGGATTTTTTATTATTACTATTAGTACTACCTTGCTACTTTATTACTATAAGGTAATTTTTTATTATTACTATTACTATCACTATAGATATATGTGCATGAGATTTCCTTTCTTAATTATTTGTTTTCGGATTCTAGTTAATTTTGCACATTTGGTCTTATACTAAGGATGTTGCATTAAAATCTCCTGTTGTGGTTAGTGTGTTCCGATGTTTGTCTTTTCTTTCTCCTATGGCTCTTTCTACAAAAGGATGATTCTTGTCTTATTTGATGTATAGATATTTGCAAGTATTATATCCTCACTGCGATTTGAAACTTTTATTTATTTTATTATTATTATTTTTTTCTATTCATGAGAATACTTGCTTTGACCGCACATGTAACTGTCTCAACATTTATTGTGAAGGAACATTGACCCACAAGAGTCCGTAAGAAAAGAAGCCAATGGCCATTCAACAGAGTGTTGTGTGGATGCACACTAATAGGAGGGAGAGGTGAGGACTTGGGTCCTATAGAACAGAGTGCTGTCTGGATGCACACTAACAAGAATGAGAGGGGAGGACTCGGGTGAAGGGAACCGAGTGCTGGCTGAGCACACTAACAGAAAGGAGAGTTGAGAACAAGTATCAATTCAAGTATTCTCTGGTATAGAGTGCACTGTGGAAACACTGAATCGTTTATAAGAAGGAACTTGCCGATAAATTTATGGCATGCAAGGCACCGTGGAAGTTGGTAAACCTCTATCCCGGGTCTCCCCTCCAAGAAGCATACCGCCATTGGTCTGCTGGAGCCAGGGTAATCGTCTTTTCTCATAGAGATCACGGAAGTATTGGGATGGCAGTTGGTACATTGACTTGACTTCAATTTGAAACTTTTAGCATTAATATGAAATGTTTTTTTGGTCATGTTTATTATTTTTTTGCTTGAACTTTGTCTGGTATCAAGAATGCTATGCTTGTTTTTTTATTTTTATTTTATTTTTTTATTGTTCCCATTTGCCTGTTGCACTGTTTCCATTCCTTTGTTTTTAACATTGTTTTGGGAGGATTTCTTGTATACAGCATATAGTTGGGCCATGTTTTGTGGCCAAATTTAATGGGTTTTTTTTTTCTTTTAGGAGGTGAATTCAACTTGTTTATATTTATTGATACAACTTTCACATTTATTGGTATTTATTGATACAAATAGTCTAAACTCTGTGGTAATATTGATATTTTGTAGTTCTATGCCTAGTTATATCTGTTGGATTTCTTTAGTCTTTCTGTTGCTATTTAGGTTATGTATTTATTTTAATGGTTGCTTTTATGCCTAAAACGTTTTAATTCCTTATCCCCTTATTTTCATATTCAAATTTATACTGTCTAGTTTGTCCTAAAGGCATTCTTTAATTGTTCTTGCCTATAGCCTACATAATAATGAGTATATTCTACTTCCCTTTTGCTTCCCCCTTCTTCCATTTTTTAGTTACATTACTTCTACTCCGACAGAGCATGTAACAATTGTATGTTAATGTTTCTTTTTTTTTCAGTTTTTGATCCGGGCTGGGTTTGAACCTGCCACCTCCAGCATATGAGATCAGCGCCCTACCCTTTTGAGCCACAGGTGCTACCCATATGTTAATCTTTTAGCTTAGCCTTCGCCTTTTTTGTACTCTCACATTTACAATTTTTTGTGTATTAATATGTTCTTTCCCAGTTATTTGTTGTATGAACAAAGCTCATGCTTTGGTAAATGCTTCAGAAAGAGCTTATTAGTGTAACATTCCCTATGCCTTTGTGTGTTTAAAACCTTTTCTGTCTATCAATGACAGAATCCCTTTCAGCATTGATAGATACATGAAAATTTTGTGCACACTTTACAAAATTTGGTTATTTGAAAATGTGGCTCCCTTGTTGCCCTGTTTTCCATGTTGTTTTTGACGATGTTAGTTCAACATCTTCCAATCGAGCTTATTGCCTAGAGGCCTTGGGAATATTTTCTCCTTATCTGTGAAGTTTTACTAGAATATGTTCTGTGTTTGATCCTGCTAGGTTCATTTTCTCAGGTACCCATTTTATCTGATAATATTATTTCTGTTCCATGGTTTGTCTTTCCTCTCTTAGGGACTCCAATTATGTAAATGTTATTCCTTCTTTGCCAGTGTTGTATTCCTGCTGCTTCCTCTCTGATTTTTCTTTATTTCATTGTCCCTCTTTTTACTGTTTTCCTGCTTTTAATCAATGTCTCTTGTTAAATCTTCAGGGACTCCATTATTTCTTGCATACTTTGTGATTTAGACCTTAGTTCTGAGATGATTTTATTTCTTTTATTTATTTCCTGAGTTCAATCAGCTTCCTTTTACTTTCCTTCTGGTTTTCTTTATCCACTTTTGTCTTTAATTTTGCTGACTTAAGCAATTATTGATATCCCTAAATGCCTGTTTCACCATGTTTAGTTTGTAAATATTAACTTATACTTTTCTTCTACTTCCTCATTTTGTTTTTTGGGGGAAAGGAGTTGGATTTTTGTTAGGTGAAATCTTTTGAATTGACTTTTTGATTTGGGGTAATAAGTTTCTATATTTGTACTGAATTTTCTTTTGCTCCTTTTTGTTGGTTTTTTGGTTTTTGGTTTTATAGATTTTCTGGTTCTCTGGTGCCCTCTTCTGTTGGTGTAGCAAGCATAGAGTCTTCAGTGAATAACTTTTGGGGGGAGGAGTTAGGGGATATTTTTGTAAATCCTCTAATTTTTGAGGTGTGTTTTATCTTGTGTAACCCTAAATGTTCCCTTTCCTTTCTTCCCTTTTTCCCACCCATTTGTGAAGCTTATCTTTCACTTTCTTTTGTCCCTATCTTTTCCATTTTAACCATGCTTTCTGAAGCCTGTTACTTCAAATTGGCCATGCTTCTATATTCCTTTTCTGTGGTCTTTGCTCAGGTCTACTAGGAAACTGTTCTAGGATTTTCACACATAGGATAACTTACCCTGGTGGTGACTTTAGATCAGCCTTAGCATCTCACTCGCTCCCCCTCTTCCCTCTTTCCCTTTGTTTTCCTTAGCTTGTCCTTGCTTACCTCAAAGGCTTGTAGTGAGGTGGGAATATAGTAGTTCTTTCTCAGATTTTTACCTGGCCTGTCTGCCTCCTTCCCTCCCTTCCTTTCTTTCTTCCTTCTTATATATAGTTATTTTGAACTTTGGGGTATTCTTTCTCTTCAAATTATGCTGAAGGTACAATATTTAAGAGTATTATTTGTTCCTTTTTTCTAAATTATTTTTAGAGGGAGCCCATATTACAGACCTTAGCAGCTGTCATTGTTTTAGGTCCTGTAAGAATAATCGGAGGCCAAGGATAATAGAATTTTTTCCAAAATCATTTTGTTTCCTTTTACTTGACATCTAGAGGGACTATCGGTCTGGACTTGTGTTAGTTCATTTTTGCAGCCTGAGGCTTTCTCTATTGCTCAGGAAATGTGGTGTCTGACTGCAAGGACTAACTTTTGTGCTCATCCTTACCACGTGGATGAGTCCTTTTCGGGCTGTTCAACACCCCAATGTGGCTAGACAACAGGCTTTCATTTTTGTCTCACTTGCCATGGTAAGTTGTCACAACCACTGTTCAGGTTTTCACTTGTTAAGTTGTATAAGGCAGATACAATCAATGCTTCTCTTTGGCTTTTGTGCTATTTTTTGTTTTGTTTTGTTTATTCCAGCTTCATGCTTCTTGTAGAGTTTATTTATTCTTCCTTTTTGTTTTCCTTCTTCAATGCTTTTAAGAATTTTTGTGTTTTTTAGTAGCCTTTATTAGCAGGTTTGTCTCTAATTATCCAAACCAACATTACCAGAAATGGCAATTGACCCCTTCTTGTAAAACATTTTTTATTTTCAACTTCATGGGATTTCATGTGGGAAGAATGATAGATGTATTTGCTTAATTATCCATCTTGAGCTAATCTCCTATCAAGTAAGTTCTGCTACATTGCTAATAATGATACTTCATTTCAATGGTAAAGCAACTTATGACCAATAACAGAGATTAATAAGGATAAAAACTTATCTAGCCATTGGAATATTCCATATACTCTGTAATTTTCATGCACTATTTTATTTGTAATGAAATCTACTTATACACTATTATTATTCCCATTTTTCAGATCATTCCCTGAGCCTTAGCAACCAACTGCAGAATGGTCAGGAATATAATTTTCAAGTTTGAAAGCCTGATTCACCTATATTTCTATTAGAATTGAGGATAATCTTCTCTTGTTAGGAAAAAAGTATAAGTTCAGGCAAATGAAAATAGAGATCAGCAAAGATCGGAACAGTATCTTTTAATTCCCTGAAGACCTTCCATACCATGTAGCATAGTACTTTGTTCAGGGTTGGTACTAAGTGAATGTTAATGTCATTATGTTTATTGACTATGACATAATGAGTCTTATTCCCACATTATAACTTAGAATTTAAAAATTAGCATAATTTAACCCATTTTAAATTTTAAGATGTTTAATATAGCTGTACCAGGATACTATTTCATTTATTTGCGTTATTCTTTTTGGTTTACAGTTATTTGCTGGCATAAAGGATGGAGAAAGCCTGCAGCTCTTTGAACAGAGTTCTCGCTCTGCCCATAAGCAAGAGACACACACCATGGAAGCCATGAAGCTTGTAGAGTTTGATCTTAAGCAAACACTTACCAGGCTTGTGACATATCTTTTTGGAGATGGTAGGTACTCAGATACAGGTTGAGTATCCCTTATCCAAAATACGTAGAACCAGAAATATTTCAGATTTTGGATTTTTCATATTTTGGAATATTTGAATATGCATAATGAGATATCTTTGACCCAATTCTAAACATGAATTCCATTTATGTTTTATATACACCTTACATAGCCTGAAAGTAATTTTATATAGTATTTTAAATAATTTGTGCATGAAACAGTTTTGGCTGTGTTTTGATCTACCCCATTATATGAGGTCAGGGGTAGAATTTTCCATTTTTTCGGGTCAGCTTGATACTTAAAAAGTATCAGAGTTCGGAACATTTTGGATTTTCAGATTGGAAATACTCAAGCTGTGCCTTTGTCTTTAGAGGCTCAACAATTATTATCTTCTAAACAAATAAGGCTGTATCTAGATTTTTTGATCTAAGGTGTAGTTTAATGCTTCTAGTTTTTAGTGGGGTACAACTTATGGATTTCCTGATTCCTGATTTATTCCATTTGAGGAAAATGCAGGTATGAAAATGGAATTAGGTAAAGAAAGGCAAACAATTATAGTCTTTGATAAGAATAATAATGCCTTAGGATCAATGTCATCAATGGGGAGAAAGTATACAGGCTGATTGATATTGTTTTATTATCATTAAATGAAACTTGAGTCCAGTACAAAATTTTACATATTTTTTTTTGCAGTTTTTGGCCAGGGCTGGGTTTGAACCCACCACGTCTGGCATATGGGACCAGTGCCCTACTCCTTTGAGCCACAGGCACCACCCCCAAATTTTACATATTGATACACTGATTAGTATAATACTATTAGCAGTTAAAATATTAACAGTATATTTATTTCCTGTAGGAGGAATTATATTGTTAAGATCTGGACCCTCATTTTGACACTTTCTGTCAATTATTTCTCAAAAAAAATCGTCTTTGACAATGCCACCTCTTCCTCTTTGTATTTCTAGTTTACTTGAGATGATGTTTTGTTTGTTTTTAACAAAATGTGAATAAAAGGTTAGGAGATTTTGCTAACTGAGACCTAAATTTGGGAAATGCTGAGAGGCCTATCTTTATTAGGATTCTCCTGGGTTTTTTTGCAGTTCCAGTTTGAACCTGCCACCTCTGGCATATGGGGCCGGAGCCCTACTCCTTTGAGCCACAGGCACCGCCCTAGGATTCTCCTTTATTCTTTTATTCTTGTGAACTTTTTAATAAAAACGCTGATTTATTTAGATATAATTTACACAAAATAAGCTATACTTATCTAAAGTATACAATAAGTTGACATGCAATGAGGTGAACATATTTTCATAGTCTTATAAATTTTGACATATATATATCCATGAACTCACCACCTGATCAAAATAATAAATATATCCATTATCTTCAAAAGTTTCCTCCTATGCATTGGAAATCCTTCCTTCCTGTCCTTCCTCATGCCTTACCCCAGGCAACCAGTGATCTGCTGTAACTATTAGTTTTTATTTTTCAGAATTATGTAAATGAGATCAAAGAATGTGTGACCTTGTCTGGCTTATTTTACTTGGCATAATCATTTTGAGATCCATCCATGTCACAGTGTATATTAGCAGTTCATTCCTTTTCATTGCTAAGAAGTATTCCATTTCACAGCTTATTTATCCATTTATTCATTGATAAATGTTTGGGTCGTTTCTAGTTTTTGCTGTTATGAGTAAAGCTTCCATGAAAATTCATGTATGAGTCTCTGTGTGGTCAGAAGCTTTTACTTCTTTGGGGTATTTACCTAGCCATTCCTGGACATGGAATGACTACATTAAATGGTAGGTGTATGTTTAACTTTGTTACTAAATTGGGTTATGAAGTGGTTGTACCATTTTAAATTCCCACTAGTAATGTGTGAAGAGTCTAGTTGCTCTACATCTTTAGCAACACTTGATGTGGTTAGTCATTTTAATTGTAGCCATTCTAATAAGAATACAGTGGTACATCAAGTAATTTTCAATATTTATAAGGAACTCTTCCAAATAAACAGTAAGCAGGCTAAGAACAAAATGGGTGAATGGGAAGATGACAGATGATATATTAAAAATGACCGGTAGTGCTCCTAAGCAAACCCCTGATAGCGGGAAACCTCCAAAAATACTCGGAAGGGTCT
This sequence comes from Galago senegalensis, assembly GCA_963575145.1. Lineage (NCBI taxonomy): Eukaryota > Metazoa > Chordata > Mammalia > Primates > Galagidae > Galago > Galago senegalensis. The sequence continues at coordinate 28,632 of CAUYTI010065340.1, forward strand.
TTTGATCTGTGGAAGTAAAGTAAAACCCATGGAAAGTGTGGTGGGGACCAGAGACCCTGGAAGGTCACGAAGCATACTTTCATGTCCTCTAGGAAGAAATGCAGAAAAGATGAAAATGTCACACACAGGAACCTAGGGGCTGCACTGCATGACTGCTACAGAGGGGACTGCAGGGAGGGTGCCAGTCAGCAAGAAGCAGCAGTCTGTGCCCAGGGAGGCCTGTCACTCGCACCCTTGGTAGTGGTGAAGAGAAGTCTGAAAGCAGCTGGGAAAAGCATTGAACCCATGGAAGATCTGACCAGCAACAGGAAACTAAGGAAAGGGAACTCAGAGCAGGAGGCGGTCTCTCCAAATAAGGGAATGTCACTGTGCAAAATTAAGCTGATATAGAGCAACAGAGAACTGAGGCTTCTGTTTCAGCAGAAAAAGTAAAGAGAAGTAAAAAGAAGTTCTTAAAGACTTCCCAGGAACTGCACACTCAAAACCCAGAGACAGGGTCGAGGAACCCACATTGAGGGGCAAAGTTGGTGAAAGCAGAGTGTGCCTGAGATCTGTCAGATAGAATAAGAGCCCCCAGGCTGACCCAGCAGAGGGGAAGGGGGTGGAGGCAGGTGTAGAAACCTACACAAAGAACCAGAGAAAGGAGTGAGAGGAAGTTCAGATGCCATGTGCCCAAGATCCGGAAAGGCTGAACTCCAGCCTAAAGTCAACCCCTGGAGAGTGAATCTGAGTGGCGAGTGGCCTGGGTATTAAGAGATATGCAGAAAACCCAAAGGAGGGTAAAGACATGGTGTCCATCAAGAAAATTAGAACCAGAAGCCGGAAGTCATCAGGACAGTATAGATACTTAGCCAAGAAATTTAAATGGGAAAAAAAGTTAGTTTTTTTTTTTGTTTGTTTGTTTTGCAGTTTTTGGCCTGGGCCAGGTTTGAACCTACCACCTCCTCCAATATATGGGGCTGGTGCCCTACTCCTTGAGACACAGGTGTCACCCAATAAAGTTAGTTTTATGATAAAAATAAATAAATAAAATGACCAGTAAATATATACTTACCTTTACATGGGTTGTTATGAAAGTTTGGAGATACACAAAAATCAAGGACTGTAAAATCCCCTGGGACAGAAACAAATGAGGCTCTTCTAGCAACACCCGCAAGCTAAGCAAGGTGGAACTCGGCTGGGTGCATCAGAAAGGCTGTTGACTGTGTTTCTTGGAAGTGAGCAGTCTGTCTGAAAATTGTAGTGATCCACATAGTAGTAATCAGGAAAAAACAAATGAAAACTACTGGGAACTATTGGAACTGATTTTAAAAAATCTAACATTTGCAAGCCTAGACAAAGATCTAGAGAAGTTGGGTGCAGTATAAAGTTCTGGCCTTAGGTGGGAGTTGTAGTCCCCATTCCCTCAGCTGTGACTTTGGTACTTACTCAGTACCCTTGGTTCACCTGTTATGTCATACCTCCAGATTTCCTCTACTCATGTGTAAACTCAAGTATGTATTTAAAGGGATTCTTGTAATTTATTAAGACTCCTCTCTTTTTAGCAAGGTTTGTTAAAACTTGACTGCCATATTGTCAAATGAGTAGTTTCATGTAATATTTAAGAATCCACTAAATAGTCCAGTATATTCTTTATATATATATGTATTCTATATATATATATATATACACACACACACATACCTATACATTTATCAACTTCAGAACAGTGTCTTTTTCTAGGAGGTAGCACTGGTCATTTTATTTATGTATTTATTTATTTATTTATATCATAAAACTAACTTTATTGGGTGGCACCTGTGGCTCAAGGAGTAGGGCACCAGCCCCATATATTGGAGGAGGTGATGGGTTCAAACCTGGCCCTGGCCAAAAATTGCAAAACAAACAAAAAAAAAGGAGGTAGATTTGGAGTGGCTATCGATGACCTTCTTCAATATTAGGGAGGGGTAGAAATCATACTTCAGGTTTGTTCATAATGTTTTTTTTTTTTTTAAATGAAGTTAAATATGACAGAAGGTTATGATTTAATAAAACTGAATAATGGGTGCCTGGGTGGTTGCTGTTTTCTATTCCTGTCTTTAGGTTTGATATATTTGATATTAAAATGTCATAATGTAACAGTGAAGCAGATTTCAAGTAAATATTGCTGATGCAGAAATCCTATTATAGCCAGCTTTTCTTTTCTTTCAGAATAAAAGAAAGGAATTGTGATATTTTTAACAGTAGTATAATCTACTTAACACTGAATTACAGGGAGATGGATTGTGTCATCAGGCCATATCAGAGGCAGAGTGGGATAGAAGTCGTTCTAGTATTTTAAGGAGATACCGTTCTTTAGTAGCTTTACAGAAAGATTCAGGCTCATAGGAATTGTTAAACTATGGATTTTTTTAGAGCCCTCCTTATTTGTATCTTCCTACATATTTCTATAGTCAAATGATTTGCTGTTTGTGAGGTCTGGAAACTAGATTTCTGCCAGGTTGGAGGCATCACAATATGGAATAAGTGAGACATACTCCCTGTCTTCAAGGAGCCATGGATCTTGAATCCTCTTCAAGGGAGACAGAAAATGGAGAGGCACCTCCTCCAGGACTGAGCTTGTGCTCCAGGAAGGTTGCTTGTGTAGGACATCTACGCTGACACCTAGAGGGGAAGGAGGAATTAGCAAGGTGAAGGTGCCGGGTAGGGAGATTAAGCCAGGGGTGCGGGGGAGAAGAAAGGATGAAGTGTTCCAAGGCAGTCCCCACCAAAACTTGTCATGGACAGCAAGCACAGTGCAGTGCGGCCTTAAGGAAAGAAGAAGAGAAGAGGCGAAAGGAAGAAAACTGATGTCCGACAAAATCTATGACCACTGAGAAACGGAGTGTGGAATCAGAAAAACTGAAACTCAGTTTCAGTTCATCCTCCTACTCTGAAGTCATGAACAGGCCCTTGAGTGTTTCAGGCTGTTTTCTAACTTTTAAAAGATGATAGTTGTTTCATGTAAGAATAAAACAAGGCGACATATAAAGTGTGCCTTCAAAGTAGAAAATATCAAATAAATGCATAAATATGAAAAATGAAGGAGAAATGGAGGGAAGGGAAATTAAGACAAGGCAATAAAAACGGAGACTGTGCAGAGAGAGTAATACAACCAAAGAGCAGTATTTACGGTTGATTTGTCTTTATTACATCTAGTGGAATGACGTGTAAGTCACGGAACAGTCATATTGGTGTTGATGGTGGCTATCACATCTGTACTGAGCGCTAGCAGGTATTTTGAAAAATAAATAATATATTAGATCCTGTATGGATTTCAAAAACTTTCCCGGTGTACTTGAGGGTACGTATTTCTCTGAATATGGTCCTAGGCTTACCTTTGTTATTGTTTTAATATTTGTTTCTATATAGTTTTCAAAACCATGCAGTGAGGTGAATTTCCACGTGGCAGGTTTTCTTATAAAAAAAATAAAAACCATTTCTACCTTAGTAATATATGATTTTTCAAACTGTGATGCCTACTTTGACATAGTGGGCATGCTCATGGCCAAGAATTACAAATCTTACATTTTGACCAGGAGTTTGAGACCAGGCTGGGCAACATAGCAAGACCCTGTCTCTATAGAAAATTAAAAAGTTCGGCTGTGTATGGTGGCACAAACCTGTGTTCCCAGCTGCTGGGGAGGCTAAGGTAGGAGGATCACCTGAGCCCAGGAGTTCGAGTTTGCCATGAGCTGTGATTAGGCCATTGCACTTTAGCCTGGGTGACAGAGCAAGACCCTATCTTAAAAAAAAAAAAAAAGGAAAAACTCTTACACTTTGAAACAGCAATGAAGTTGTAGCTTCTCTGTATATCCGGCATACATTTGCTTTGCTGTTTTTAAAATACTATCAGCCTAGACTTCAGGTTTTCAGATTTTATTGCAGATCAGAGTTGCTATTTTATAAATCTTCAAATTCACTTTTTGTCTTTAAGACTGAGTTAGCAGGGTGATGGAATGGCATTAAAGTAAAAAGAAATGTCTGTACGATGAATACAGTTCATTTGCCCTAAAGTCTATCTGGGAAGAAAGCCTTTTATTTTTTTTTCTTTCCTTTTTCGTTTGAGCCACCCCATATTTAGCCGTATCCACACAGTGGCCAAATACATAGAAAGTGCAGAAAAGCTTGTTCTCCACACATCTTGGCATCACTCCTGGTGCCTCTGTGCACTGTGTTGCTGTGAGCTGTTAGTGAAGGGGTGTGTGGACCTCAGTTGGTTTGCCCTGTTTGCAGTGCCCTATGTGCTGTATCTGAGGAGAAGGTGACCCAAACCCAGGCCCAGTTTATGACCTAGCAGGATGAGAAGGACCGTGTCACAGAAGACAGAAGGGGCCCTGTACTTCCTTAGTGTTCACACCCAATATTAACAACTCCTTCAGTATTCCTGGCTGTCTCTTCTGGACTTTAAAGGGAGTAGGGCGCTGGTCCCGTATACCCGGGGTGGCGGGTTCGAACCCGCTCCTGGCCAAAATAATAAAAAAAAAACTGCAAAAAATTAAAAAAAAACATTTAAAAAGAAAAGTTTCTTATTCCTATCTTAGGCATTTCAGAGGCGCCAATTAATTATGGGAGTTTTTTGGTTGTTGGTTCTTTTTGTTTTTATTTATTTAGCTAGTTAGCTAACTTCTGAAGAAACGTCTTGGTCAACCTGCCTAGGTGCCATCATCAACCTGTATATCATTTAGATTAATAATATCTGGAATTATGATGATAATGGCAATAAGAAGATAATAGTTAACTGTGTAAAACCCTGAGCTAAACACTTGAACAAGGATACTTTTCTTCTGTCTAGCCTCAATTATGTGGATATTATAATCTACATTTTTCAGGTGAGGGAACCTCGGTACAGGGAAATTCAGTGCCACGTGAAGACCATACAGCTGGAAGGTACTGGAGGCAGTTTGATTTCTGGGGCTATATTAGAGATTAGCTCTTTTGAAAGAATAGGAAGAAATCATTTTAATAGTATTTCTGAGACTATAAGGCCTTATGAAAGCCATGATGTGTTAAGAAAAGAATAAAAGCAAAACATCAAGCCTTCTCGCGGCCTCTTTGCTTTGCCTTCTCTCCCCATTCTCTTGGAAAAGCCTCTATTTGCCACATCATATCCCATTACACTTAGGGTAGCAAAGATCACTTAAAAACTTTAAACTGACTCTTTCTGTAATAAATTGATGCAAGGGAACTGCCTCTGCAGGCCTCAGAAATATTCAGTATCTGTTCTTGGTTTTTACGATCTAGGCTTTTCACTTTCTATTATTATTGTTGGATTTCTCTGTTCTTGAAAAGCAAAATTAAAAATTAGAACACACGATTTCCTTGTGGCAATTTGTTATTGCAGCTGGTTTAGTTTAAGGTTTGTTCCTGCTCCAAGTGTGGTTTATTATTTTCTGCTAACATTTCGATTGTAACAGCATCCTAAGGCTATTACATTTAAGAACGGCTATCATTTTAGAATTAGATAGAAATAAAATAACCCTTTAGACTATTTTTGTGCTCGTAGATTTTGTTGTCATTTTTAATATTTCTCAACTGTTTTCTGTATATTTTGTACCGTGTTTGGTAAAGCATTTCTTTCAGAATAACTAAGGTGGGGATTTAGGATTTCTAACATTTTAATTTCTCTTTCCGTCCTTCAGGGTTTGCAGTCTTTCTGTGGCACAACTTATTTGCTAAGCATTGGAGTTTTCCTTTATAAAACACTGGGCTCACAGCAGAATTTAGATTGATGAGTCTGAGGGGAGATGGATTGCCATCCTCTGTTGTTGACTAGGTCTGCCACCATGGGGAGTCACGTCTCTTTTTTGCTTGCTTAAAAGGCCCGTGGTGTTCATTGAAATGCACCTCCTAGCATCCCCTCCTGGGACCCAGGTTGATGAGATTGCAGATAGCCTTCAGCTGTCAACTTCTTGGGGGTTTGCCTCAACTGCTGGGAACCTCCTTGCCTAAGGACATGCCCTTCCCAGGGCTGCCCACTTCCATTGATCCAATCTGGCAGGAATATAAAGGCCCTCCTGGGGCAATTCTGACAGGCTGTCTACTCCAGACCTCTGGCAAGGTTGGCTTTGTTCAATTTGATTGCAGTTGGTTGAGTTCTCTCTCTGCCCCAAGGTGCTGCCACTATCTTCTTTCCATAGACATTGATTCCCCCAAAATAAAGTTATCTACTTGTTACCCTAACCAGTATAGAGACCTATGTATGGTCCCACCCCACTGAAACATTTTGGGCCCTGTGTTGTGAATGATGTCCTGGTCAGCAGTGAGATGACTTGGTCATGGTAATGAGGACATCTGTTTTCCATGTCTTTTTGTATTTTTCTCTTCATGAAGCCCTGCTAATATAAATGAAGCCAAAGGAATTGAGAATAACAATTAGGTTTATAATTGTTAGTAACATTTTGTTTCTAAAATTGAATCACATTTTTAAATGTTTGAGCATATCACTTTACTTTAATAATTTTTTTTTTTTAATATAGAGTCTCACTGTGTTGCCCTTGGTAGAGTGCTATAGCATCACAGTTCACAGCAACCTCAAACTCTTGGGCTTAAGTGATTCTCTTGCCTCAGCCTCCCAAGTAGCTGGGATTACAGATGCCTGCTACAACGCCTGGCTATTGTTTATTTTATTTTTTTTGTAGTTATTGTTTTTTTTTATTGTGTTAAGACATTTATATTCTTCATTTAGAAAGAGTCACATGTACCCTTAAAAGATTAAACCATAGACGTGATCCCACCCATCACCCTCCCTCCGCCCATTCTCCCCCCTCCCTTCCCCTCCCCTTCCCCTGTATTCTTGGGCTATAATTGGGTTATAGCTTTCCTATGAAAGCTATAAATTAGTTTCATAGTAGGGCTGAGTACATTGGATACTTATTCTTTCATTCTTGAGATACTTTGCTAAGAAGAATATTTTCCAGCTCCATCCATGTAAACATGAAGGAAGAAAAGTCTCCATCCTTCTTTAGGGCTGCATAGTATTCCATGGTGTACATATACCATAATTTATTGATACATTTGTGG
>CAUYTI010065346.1:0-52112 GCA_963575145.1 Galago senegalensis
CAAACTGCAACAAAAAATAGCTGGGCATTGTGGCGGGCGCCTGTAGTCCCAGCTACTTGGGAGGCTGAGGCAGAAGAATTGCCTAAGCCCAGAAGTTGGAGGTTGCTGGAGCGACTCTGCTGCACTCTACCGAGGGCGAAAAAGTGAGACTCTGTCTCTACAAAAAAAAAAAAAAGAAGAAGAAAATTTTACTTGAAATCTGTTCCAAAAAGCAGCTGCAGAGAATCAAGCCTCCCCAAAAGAAAAGAGGAAAGACTAAAAGTCATTACCAAAAGCCAGCCTTGTCATTGCCAATTGGTGATGTCCCTTAACATCAAGGCCCCCTGCTTTGGCCTTGTGCACATACACGAGTGCCAAAGTAGATAACGAAGAAGACTCCCCTTTTGAACAAAGTGCCTGCTAGGCTCCGGCAGTCCTCCCTTCACTCTGCACACATCCTCTTATTTAGCCTTCACAACCCCAGTGAGGCAGCTCTAATGAGCCTCCCTTTACAGAAAGGAAGCTGAAACTCTAAGAAGGTACATGACTTGCCCAAGCTGACCAAGCTCAGAAGCAGCAGAGGCAGGAGTCAGACTGAGGACTTCAGTCTCGAAAGCTCACACTTGTCTCTCTAAACTAGGCTGCCTCCTGAGCCAAATTCCCCTGCCCCTCACCACGTTTGCCACCAGCCTCTTCCGTCTCTTCATCATCATCAATAAATATTTATCAAGGACCACCGCCTGCACGGCTTTGCTCCCGTTTCCACAGCAACACACTGTCGGAGAGTCATGGGAGTACCCTGTGCTCGAAAGAACGATGCTGTAATGTCCTCTGATCATGGCTCTGAAAGGTGACAGTTACGCTCCTCCAGGGAACATCATCTCAGCTGGCAGCCTGGAGCCTACAGGAGCTGTGTTTGAGGACGAGCAAGAAGAAACTGAGTAGCAAGACAGCAGTGGGTCGGAGCCCACAAAGATGCTCCGCTTTCCCTGTGTTTGCAATCGTTGCTGGAACAGAATCCAAGCCAGGTTTGCACATTAATTGTTCTTCTATTGGGAAACAAATCAAGCAATCCATGACAGAGAGTAAAATTCGACTACACTGCTAACAGTTCCCCAGAGGTATGTGGCAGTGTTTATTGAGTTAAATGACTTCATCGCTAACAATCGCAATCTCCAGTCCGTCCCCTATAAGATCCATTTTTGCTCTCCATCTATGGATTCTGAAAACCACTAATAAATGGACTTACTAGGCCCTTCCCCATATCACTCCCTTCCTCTTCCCCATCCCAAATCCGGTTTTGTCACACTGCTGTTTTTAAATCTCTTCTTATGCTCATTCCTTATAAAAATTGTCATGGCTCACAAAACACATCTTAGAATAAGGAAAAAGGAAATGGCCTTTTGATCACAAGCTTCTACCTCTGCCTTTGGGACCCCATAGTTAACATGTCAGGGGAAAACATGTTACAGACATAAGCTTCCAAACTGAAATTGTTCTTGAGACTGGGAATTTTCAGGCAAAAGAATGGGGAAAACACACTGCTTTGTTTTGAAATGTATATACCCAAAGTTGCCAAAAGTTTTAAATAAAATATTTTAAAAGAAATCAAGCTATTGTTAAATGTATACTACATTTGGGTTCCAATAGTTTTTGCCTTTAGTAATAAAATAAGTCCATTTTTAAAAGTCAATATTTGTAGTATTCCTGCTCTACAAATACAGGTGGTTATGAAAAAACCAGGAAAAAATTTATCTAATGTAAATGGTCTCGTTAGCATCATGCCAGAGAGGGGAGAATCAATATATACAGAAACTTCCCCATTTCTACAAACAAGTGAGGCTGAGGCTGCACCAAATCTCCAACACAAACTCATCCTACTCGTTTAAGGAGCCCCTGGAACAAACACAGCCAGTTTCTAAATATACGATAAAGTAGGTTTACAAAAGCCACCCAGCTCAAGTGGAAACCAGAAGAAACACAGAGATTTCTTCCCAAACTGCACTCCCGAAACTGCTTTTCTTTCCCATGTGTTCCACAGAGCAAACAAAGAAAAGGTGCTTGCACCTCACACTTCTTTAAATGTTTTAACAAAAGGCTGCTGAATAAACACATTACTCATTTAAAAATTGAAAAGTTCTATTCCTGATATGAAAGCAACTAGATTTGCATTTTAATAGTTATGGGCGAGCGCCACCTGGCGGGAGCATCCGGAACGGGCGTGCGTTCCGCACTGGACAGCTTCCCGAGCCGCTACGGATTTTACCGCTTGCTACCCAAGGACGCTTTGAGAGACTGTAATGGAGTATTTTTGATCCTGTTTTTGCCCCGGGAACGTGAGTATTATTAACGTGTGCCCGGTCGATCAGGGATTAAGGATATAAAATCTAAGTCACGAATCACGCCCGAGTTCCCGGGGCTGACCTGACCATCCTCCCTCCCGCCCTTAGCACACCTAACGCAGACCCAAAAATAAGGAAAACAAGAACTATGCACCATCTTTAGAACGGAGTCGTGGCTGTACTTCTGCTCTCACTTGCTAATCCAACCTTTCGGCTTCACACACCTCAAAAAGAGTGTCTTCCTCGCCCAACTTCCCAGCCAGCTAAACAGGGTGTCCCTGCACGAAAGTCTCATATTCCATTTCCATTTTGGTACCAAGACAGGGAGACTCTAAACCTTTCCAATGGAACGTCACTCCAGCGCTTCTTTACCTCTGAAGCAGCCTGTTTGAAGACGTTATACTCCGTTCTTTTTCTCTTTCTTTTGGCAGATAATATACAGACGCTGTTGTGGCTTAGCCATCCAAAAGGAGCCTATTCCTAACTCCCACTTGCTTATCTCAGCCTGTCCCTGCGATCCCAGCAACCTCAGCTTGGTGTGGTTACACTAAACCTATTCCATGCTAAGAAATTGGAAGGGGATTTTGAACTTGGAGGGGCACCTGCGTCCTCTCTTCTCCCCTCCCTCCACCTCCTGCTCTTTGAGGGCTCCGGGCTGGAAGCTGTCTGCAGGGAGGCCTGGTAACAGGCAAGACCCCAGGACCACGGTGCCCTCCAGCACATGCCAACTTACTACTAGGGGCTACCAGTGCAAACCCCCACTCTGAGAACACTCTTGCTCACCTCCTTCTATGCTCATACCCAAACATAAGCCCCCAAACTTTTCGGGAGCAGACACACTCACGGGTCAAAGTCCCTCCATGTGAAGGGCCTTAACATGAGCGCGCAATTACTCTGGATAAAAGCCACGGGGTAGGGTTCAGGTACCGACGTCTCAGTCATTGACAAAAACAACCCCACGGTGCCTTCAGTGGCTTGCTTAGGGGTGCAGGCTGTTCAGAGCAAGTCTGGAGCTTTCTCTATCTCCAAGGAGAAAAGAAAAGCCACCGCCCTGGCAGCTTCGGCCTGCTGGGGACCTGTCCTCCCCACTTAACGCGCGCGCTGTCCAAGGAGCTGCTAGGGAGAGAACGCTCCACCCTGGGCGTCGACGCCGCTCATCTCGCCGCCCCAAATACTCAAGTGACAGATTCCGACAAGTGGGAGTTTGCAAGTGGAAATATTCGCAACAACAGCGGAAAGTTACTCCAGCCCCGGGGGCCGGCAGGAAAGTAAAGCGGGGAACTTCGCCAAACGCGGGCCGCCAAGGGACGCCAGGGGCCGGGTATGCTGGCCGGGACGCGCCTGGACACGGCTTCCCGCTCTGGCCTTCGGAACCCGCGCCCCCCGTGAGCCCGCGCAACTTTCTCAGAGGGCCCCGCGGCGGGGACCCGAGCGCACCCGAAGGGAGCACGAAGCCCCGGGGAGCCCGGCGGGCGCACTCACCTGCGGCGCTCTGCGCCCGGGCGCCGGGCAGCGGCAGCAGCTGTAGCCGCAAGAGCAGGCTGAGGGCTAGCGCGGCGAGGCTCGCCATCCGGGCGACGGAGGGCGGCTCAGCCCCTTCCCGCGGGGGCCGGGGCCGGGACTGGGGCGAGCGCGGGGCGGCCCCGCATCGCCGGCGCGGCGGCTGGCTGTGCGCGCCGCTGGGCGCCCCAGCTGGCTCCGCTCGGGCTTCGGGAGAGCCGGCGCCGCTGCGCTCTGAGCTGAGGCGCTGCGCGAACTGAGGCGGGAGGCTGGGCGGGGGCGGGACGCGGGGGGCGGGGGGCGGTGTCCCCAGAGTCCTAACGCCGCCGCCGCCGCCGCCGCCGCCCGCTCGCCCGGGCGCTCCGCCTCGGCCGTGCACACACCCTCGCGCGCACGCCCGCGCCTGGCACACGCCCGCGGCTGGCACACGCGGGCTCCCCCGCGCACCCTCTCCGGGGCTGGCCGGCTCGGGCCGCTCGCACAGTCACGCGCGTACGCACATCGCCCCCGCACCCGCACAGCCGCCAAGGTCCTCGCCTCTTCGCCCCGCGCCGCGCCAAGCATCCAAGCATCGTCTGCCCTGCGGGGGCGCAGGTACGGGAGCGGTGGAGGGGAGGAGGGAGAGAGGGAGCAGCCGTTTGAACTCTGGGTGGAGAACAGGTGACTGGGGTCACTGTGGAGGGAGAGAGAGGGAGGGGGTAGCCGCCTCAACTCTGGATAAGGGGCCAGGTGACTTGCATAGCGGGAGCGAGGGGGCAGCACCTGCCCAAAGCTGGGGGTGGTGTGGGCTGCCGGCCAGGGTCTCGGGCACACCCTGAGATGAGAATTTCATCTAAGAGGGTACACTCACGCACACGCGCACCCCACACTCTTCTGGGCACATCGCTGTCGGCACCGCAATCACCCTCCCCAGTCAGCTGCCCAGCCCCCCCTGTTCACCCACATCTCTCCCTTGTCCCCACCCCCACGCGGAAAGGGACACAGACGAAGCTTGAGACAGAGCTCCCTCTCTCTGGCCGCTTTCCCCTTCCTTTTCTAGGAAGACAGAACCATGGAGCTTTTTCCTTTTTCTTCCCGATCTGAACAAAGACCTGGTTGGGGCTGAAAGCCTAAATCCGTAGATCAGGGTCCCTTACAGCCCTCAGGCCGGTCTCTCCACTATCCTGGAAGCAGGAACCCCATGGAGAAGACTGGGCACCCCCTGGGTCTTCACTGGGGGTCTGAGATGTAAAACAAGGGGTAGGGACCCTGGGAGGTGTTCCAGGGATTCATACTTCGTGAACATTTTGCTACTTAGCCAAGCCCTCATTCTGTGTCAGCACAGCACCTTGCCCATCCTCTTGGGCTTCCAGGGATTGGGTTGGACAGCCGTGTGAAAGTCAGGGTCCCCAAAGTGGGAAGCCCCTGGTTCTGATTGGACTCGTACAGTAGAGAACCAGAGCCTCTCTCTCATCCCCAGTCCCCGCCAGGTGGAGTGGAGGCCCAATCACTCCCCCCACCCCACTCTTGTAATCCCAGGCAGATTCTTCCACCCCTCTCCGCACTCCTCACCAACAGCTCCACTTTTAAAAGATGAACTGCTCTGACTAGCCTGTTGGATCAACCAGTGCCTCCAGCCCTGGCCTGGTCAGAGAAGTTTAAGGAAGGTTTTCTCCAAGTCCTGTTGCCCAGACCCCTGCCCAGGGAAAAGTGGTTTCCATAGGTGTGGGGGGTTAGAGAGGGGGAAGGCCTGGGAGTTGGATCTTTTACAAGCTGCCTGGAGATTCTTAAAGTTCTACAAACATTTATGGTGCCCTCAAATGTGTGCCTTACTCTGTGCTGCCCTCAGGGACAGTGAAACGGAAAGATCCTTTCCACTCAGGGCTGAGCTGACAGCTACTTGCTCCCATCAGACACTCACTAAAGCGCTGTCTTGGGCAGATGAGTTGATAGTCTCTGAAGAGAAGTGTGTCCCAAGCCCCCTACTGCCTGTGACCTCAGTCATGGCTGATCCCAGGGACTGACCCAGGCAGGCAGATTTCCAGGCCACTCAGGAGCCTGGTGTCACACTTGTAACTTGTCCTGGCTCCCTTGGGCTCCTGCCAATTCAGTCCCTCTCTCAAGCTTTCTGGAGAAGTATAAAATAGCAGTTCTCATGGAGTCTTTGGGGCACACCCTCCCTTACCTTCTGTGCCCACGCTCTAGGGATGCTGTATCTCACAGGCAGAGCACCTAAATCTGATTGGGCTCACACAACCCTAAGAAAAAGCCCCCATTTTAATGGTAACCCAGCTGGTGGAGCAGCACCAGGCCTTACCTGCCCAGGTCCATGGTCATGAACCTGCCACGCTTCGCTGGTAACTGCCCCCTCTGTCTTTCAGGAGCTCTGCTGCCACCTGCTGCCTGGCAGTGCCCTGGCATCCATCGCACCCCCACACCTGCTGTTCCTCTGCCTGGGAAGCCTGTACTCCTTCGGCTCCTGGGTAGACTCTCCCTGGTCCTTAAAGCTTCTTTGCAACTTTAGCCAGCAGGCCCTTCCTGCTGAAGGCAAGTTGCCAAGGCTCCCCATGCTGTGGGGTTGCTTTTCACACTGTGGTGACAGCGTCTGTCTCTTCATTGGCCTGTTCCACAACACTGAGTTCCTAAAGGGCACCTGAGCACATAGCACGGGGCTGCTGGGAATGGGGGTTGGGCCACACGGAGAGCGAGCTGGCACAGGGCCAAAGATGCCCCATGCAAAGCCCCATTCAAACTGGCTTCTCAGGGGAGGGGATTCACCGAGTTCCCGAGTGTCTTATCCCACCCTCCTACACGCAGAGTGCAGGGGACCAGAAAGAGCCACTTTCCTGAGCTTTGGGAGGAATGGCGCACCACCCATGGCCTCTGGAGTTTTGCTTCGCCAGTAGGCCTCACCCACAGGCTCGCTGGGCTCTTGCTCCCATGAAACCTTTGGCAAAAACCTCTCTGGGCCTCAGTTTCCCTATCTGCTTCCCTTCCAGCCCTGGCAGGGATTGTGACAGGAGTGTCCAGACGTTATAGCTGCACATCTCTTTGAGCATAGTTTTGGGGAAACCTAAAACTTGGGGTATCTTTTCGACAAGCATGCTGGCTTCCTGACCTGTGCCGCGGATCACAGGGGTGTGCTTCTATTGCAGGAACAATCAACATGGTCTTTACTCTCAGACAGGAGACGAGCACAAAGGCCCCAGAGCTGGCCGCTACCTCCCTGGCCCTGCCCAGCCCACAGTACATTGGTCAGTCCTCAAGCAGGACACAGAGCACCAGGGGGAAGACACCTCTACTCAGGTGCCCCCCTTACCCATGAGGAAAGCCAGGTGATGCAGCAATTATTTGGTCCCTATCCTTAAACATAAGGAAACTGAGGCTTGAGGAGGGCAAAGACCCTGTGCAGGGAGGTGGGAAGGGTCACTGTGCAGGCAAAGGCGTGGCCGCTCCATCTGTCTCCTTCTGTGGCGCCACTGAAACTCAGACTTTCAAACTTCTGTCTTCAGCCATACTGACCACATTTTAAGTACCCAGTAGCCACCTAGGGCTAGTGTCTATCATATCAGAGAGCACAGATGCAGAACATTCCATCATCACAGGACATCATCTGTGTGAGAGCAGAGTTCAGCAAACCTCAGCCAAACCTGACCCGTTTGGATAAGGAAGGGTTTATGGTGCCCCAGCCATGCTTATTTGTTTGCATACTGCTTGTGACCATTTTGTTGCAGAAAGTTCTATTAACAGAGGTCAGCAAATTATGGCCCATGGGTCAAATCTGGCCTGCCACCTGTTTTTATAAATAAAGTTTTATTGGGACACAACCCCATTTATTCATTCACATGTTGCCCTTGGCTGCTCTCTGAACTACAGCAGCAGAGTTGAGTAATTGTGACAGAGACTGTCTGGCCCATAAAGCTGAAAATATTTACTGTCTCGCCCTTTACAGAGGGTTTACCAACCCCTTCATTAGAGACAGTCTTATTAGGCAGTCTGAGATCTAAGACTGGTTCTCTAAGTACGGCACGTGGACAAAGCATCAGCCTCACCTGGGAAGATGTTAGAAATGCCAAGTTCTCAGGTCCCACCCCACACCTGCTGAATCAGAGATGCTGGAGGCGGGGCCCCGGGATCTGCGTTTTAACCAGCCTTCCAGGTGATTCTGATGCATGGTCAAGTTGAAAGCCATTGTTCTAAAACACCTGTAGCAGAAAGGCCAACGAGTGACTTGGTACAGGAAGAGTGCTCACCCACTCCTGTGGGTAACCATAGAGTTTGGAAAGTTGCCAGAAGAAGGATAGCCATCTGCTGCCTAGTCCCTCTGCAGCAAAACCTTTGCCATCCCTTATTCGGAGGCTGTGCCGACTGGGAGAGGACCCCTCACCAGCCGCCTGTGTCGGTGCCCAAGTCCCACTGCCGATGGGCCCTGCTCTCCCACAGACTTGTCAGCACATTTGGAAATGCCTCCACACAGAAATTCATGGACCAGCTGTCTCGTTTAATCTGGTTGCAAGATGAAACCATTAATAGATGTCAGACACATTGGCAATGATCTCTTCATTAATAATTTCCTCCTTTCGGAGGAAAAAAGAAATTAGTAACAAGCAACCATCAATAATTCAAAAATACAAGTTAACCTTTCTATTAGCAGAGTGACTGTGCACACACCGCAGATGCTTTCAGAGCCAGTGGTTCTGGCCTGAGTAATGTTATGATAGCGAGAAGATTAATATGCATTAATGCTGTCTGTCAAGACACGGCAATATAAATAACCCAGATGCAACTTGGAAATAGTATGTATTTTTCAAATTTAACCTCATGATCCCACCACTCTATTCTGGAAAAGCACGTACCATCTGATAATATTGCTCCGTCCATACGTGGGACTCCATGAAGGAGTCCGTTTCCAGCTTGAGGCCATTGTGGTTAAAAAGATTTCCCTTATGCTATGGTGACACTGCCAATCTCAAATTTCCTCCCTTCAAAGTTGGAGCTTCCTTCTGGGGAAGAAAAGGCCTGGACACACATCCAGGTGACCTTCATTTAGATGTTGGGGGCACTCCAGGTAAGCAGCTCATTTACTCAGAACCCTGCTTGTTCCCCTTCTGATATGATTCTCAGGTGTACAGCACCTGGTGCCCTCTTCTCAGCCGTGCTCCATCTTGGTGATGTCCCTCTTCCGGGAGGTTCTGGCATCTGCCCACATTCCCCACACCTCCATCTGCCTGCCATCCAGGTGACCACAAAGCAGCCGCCTTCCCCCTCCAAGTCTGTGTCCCCATCTGTGAAATTGGGTGATTATTCCCACCTCACTAAGCTGAGCGAGAATTAAGTGAGTTAATGGCTGTGCACACCCTTAAAACAGGGCCCGCCTGCTCAAGAGATGATTTCCTGTCCTTTCTGCCTACTTCTAAGTCTTAGATTCACTGGCCGTCCCAGCCTTGACTGCAGGCCAACTGTCACAGACACCTGGATGATAGCACGGCGTGGAGGGCCAGCTGCTTCCTCCTTGGACCAAATCACCAGCACATGGTCCAGACTATTGGCAAGCAGGCCTCAGTGGCTGAGATGCCCTGGATTTAATGCTAGCACCGCATCTTACCCTAGTGGAATCTGCCAAACAGCTGTTTCTTGTAACTTAAAAAAAAAAAGAAGTACTAAGTAATAGGTAGCAAGCGCCCACCATGTTTGACCTCTGACTTGCACTGGGCAATGGGGATGTTGAAGTAGAGAGGCCCTGCACACAGGGAGCCTGGTCAGCCCACACTGAGCAGTCACACCAGCACACTGAGGACGAGGTAGTGTCAGGCTTTGAATCATGGAGGTCAAACAGGACTGAGATACAGCCTCCACCTATGCTCCGGGCATCCAGCAAAGTGGCTTCTCCGATTAAGCAGGAGAAAAGCACCATTCTTGGAGCAGCCTGGTCCCCGAGAGTTGGACATGTGCCTTTTCAGGGGACTGAGGTCCCTGCAAGACTTCCAGCCCTCCTCCTGGTCCCTGACTCCAAACTCAGATTCCAGAAGGTTCTAGGAGGGAATAGACTCACCACGGTGAGGTGGAGTGAACCTGTTTTTACTCCCCACCTGACTGCGGCAACCTTAGCTCTGAGTCTGCTGCTTGGTGCCTGCAGTCTGATTCCCGCCAGTGCACAGCGGCCAGAACACGGTCCCTCCACAGCCTGTCTCTTACAGCCTAAAATCCTTCACCACGGCCCCAGGGCCCTCACCACAAAGTCCAACACGGCCCTCCACCGGCTGTGCCCAGTCTACTTCTCTAAGCCATCCCATCCCTAATTCAGTTTCAACTCCTCTGCAGGTAAGTCCTCACCAGGTAGAGACAAAGGGCATTCCGTGTGGGTGGAACAGCCTGGGCAAGCGCTCAGATCTGAATGAGTCTGCGTGTTGAAGAGGTGAAGGCACGCCCAGCCAGCTGCGTCCCGAGTGCAGCAGCTCCCCATGCTCTGATTCCGCTACACACTCCGCTAACACACATTGTCTGCTCCAAGACACTCCCTTACCGCCCTCTGGGCCTTTGTGTAGCTCCCCTTCTCTGGAATAACAAATTCAAATCCTCATCCTTCCTTATCCTTATCCAGGCATCCAAATCCGTCTCCTTCCGGGCTCAGCGTTGAGCAGTGTTCACAGGCTGCTCTGGAGGGGCATGATGCAGAGTCGGGAGCTCGATTTCCATTCATGCCACAAAGGTGGCAGCATCTGAGAGTGCCGGGACTGTCTCTTACACACCTTCATGTCCCCGAAGTCAAGCCCCATCATGGCCTGCAGCAGACACTCCATACCTATTGGTTAAGACTAGGACCAGATTTCCTTGCCAGGCCACGTGCATCCAGGATGAGTTGTCTTCAAACAGGAGGGACAGTGACCCATTTGTCAAAGTCTGTGGGGAACACAGCTCATCAGGAAGGACGGGAGAGAGGCTCTCGGGTGAGCAGGTGAGATGCATCAGGCTGATGTTTCCCGGCTGTCCCTGGTCCCAGGAACCACCAGAAGCTCGTGTTAATAACTCACTTCTCCCAAACTGATGAACCTGAGTCTCCAAAAAAGGGCCCAACAATTTGCCCTTTTTACCCAGACTGCCGGGGGCAAGTCATGACTGGTTAACACTGTCCAGGCCAGTGCAAGAGCAGCTCTGGACAGACTTCATAAACACCTGGCCCAGGCTCAGAAAAGTCCCAAGGCTGTCTGTGGAGGGGGAAGCCATACCCCAGAGGGTGTAGTGGCCTGTCTGCCCACAGTGCCCAGCCTCCTCCCAGTGGGGCCCAAGTGCCAGGAATGACAAACCGTGGACCTGTGAGCAAAAAGAGCACCCAGAGCTTTGAAACAGAAATGATACAGAAAGAGTGCCTCATGTTTTTTCAAAGAAAATTTTTAAATGTTTTTCAGACCTCGGGTTCACAGGATTAGCTTAAACAGTCACATATCAATGAGGGGGGTCAGGAACGGACCCCGCCCACCGATTGGGTTGTTCACACATTTGTTGATGCAAGAGAACGGGATATAGAATAAAGACTCTTGGTGTGGTCAGTCCCTGATGCCCACCCCCCGCCCTGGTAAGTGGGTGTTTTATTCACAATCCTTGGTTCTTAAGATACCTTTGTGATGTTTACCCCACAGATCCCTCTCTCGTTATTTTTTTACTATTTATTGTTCATACTTGCTATTTTATTTCACTGATTTGTCATCCTATTATTACATTTTGGTAAGTACCTACAAACAGCCCACCTGCCGTAACCACCATGCCCTTGGCAGTAACGGACTTCTCCCCTCTACATCCTTCCCACCCTGTGCAAAGAAGACTCAGGCTGGCAAGAGGGCCTTCCAGGGGACCCAGATGCCAGTCATTTCTGGTGCACTGGTTTGCAGCCCTCCTGCTGATTAGAATCCCCTGGGGCCACTGATTGATTCAAATTTGAGTAGGACCTAAGCAATAGTGTTTTTAAGAAATCTCCCCAGGCTTTCCTACTAAGAACCACTGCAAAGACTCCTCACTTAGCCTTCTCCCCTCCCCTGGGTGGGTGAGACATGAATCATCTAAGAAGTCTGGGGCGGGGAGGGAGGTGGCTGCATACACATAACTCTACCCCTCCCACCCAGTAATCCAGTACACTTTCCTAAAGATACCCTACCCCATGCCTACCTCCTGTGCAGCTGAGAGATGTTACTGAAGCGGGTGTGTTCGGTGAGTGGCCGGCACATTTCTCAACATGGGGCATGGAACACACCCACGCCAGAGCCACTGGAGGCTTTGTTTATTATGCATGGAGCTGAATCAGAATTTCTGGAGGCTGAGGCTCAGGAATTTGCATTTCTAACGTGCACCCGAGCTGATTCTCAGTCACTCTTAAGTGTGAGAATGGCTGATGCAAGGACAAGGAGCACGGGACGTTGAGAACTCCAGGGGCAAGGTGAAGCCTGCAGAGGCCAAGTCTGCGTTTTGGCCATTCTTGCATCTCTGACACCTGTAAGGGGTTAAAGGACAAATAATGAGCCTGAAACACATGCACTCGTATTTTAGTCAAGACTCTCTTCTTCTGAATGACAGACACTCAGCTCCAACAAGCTTGGGTAAGAAGAGGAATCCAGTGGCTTATTGAGCTGAGCAACTCATGAGCCCCTTCAGGCAAAGCTGGAAGGAGGTACTCGAGGGATGGCATCAAGGCTCCATCTCCCCATCTCGATCTCTACCTCTCCATATCTCATCTCAGCTTCTCTCTGTGGATAGAGAAATGGGACAGTAACAGCTCCATGCGTGGTTCTCACAGCTTAGTACCCTCAGTAAAAAACAAGACTTTCTGCATCACCTTGTCAAACTCGATCCACAAAGTCCTAGTAAAGGTGCAGAATGGGTGATTGGGTTCACGTTTCATTTCCCGAAAGAATCAATTTGGCCACGGGGAAGAGGCAGGACTGTAATTGGCCAGCCTCGGTCATTTGTCCAGCCCTGTGTAGTGAGGATGACAACCATAACTGACAGCCCCCCGAAGACTGAAGGGGGACGTGAAGTCTTGTTGTCTCCTAATGATCTTGGGCAGTCTGGTAAGATCTGTCACCTCACGTGTGAATCAAAATGTTCATAAACTCCTTTGGTAAGTGATCTAGCGATTTAACCAGGGTCCACCCTTTACCTACACGCTCATCCTACCCAGGTGACACTCATTTCAAGTCCCCCACACCCACAGAGACCCTCGATCTCCACACGACTGCCCTTTCCACTGTACCAAAGCACATTTTCAGCCAGCTAACTCTATAGCTAATCTAATGGCCTAAGTACTAGTTTCTTAAATTTCAGAAAACAGTGTCTGTTTAAGAAGCATTTTATCATACTAACTAGAAACACATTTCACCCAAAACAATAGCGGTGAACTTCAGCCCCAAGAACCTCCTTCTCCCCTCCGTGGAGTGGAGCCAGGATGCCAGGGAGGACTCTCAACTCACTAAGGTTGCTCCTCGGCGGGACAGGCCGGGCTGCACGCTTTTTATTCCAGCTATTCCCACATCGAATAACATGTTGATAAATCATTATTTCTCCAAGCTAAAAAAAAAAAAAAAGTTAATAACTCAAGGCAGAATGAGAGTGAGTTTGTTGAGAATTGAGGGTACAAACACGGAATGTAAAACCACAGAAAATACCATCTGGGAACCCAGACGTCATCTGTCTTATCTGGAAGGCAGTCTCCAGAGTGTCACAAATTTAGGGATTGGGTTGAGGACAGAATGTGCCCCATGCTCTGGGGAGGAGGGTAATTAGGAGGGGGTGCCAAGACCTCCCTTTACTCAAAAACACTGCACATCACGGTCTGTCCCTGAAGCTTAAAGATTGATAACCTTGAGAATTTTTCACTTTGACTTTGTTTCCGCCTCTGGAATGTTTGAACTTGCATTTTCTGGGTGTACACGCTGAGCTGTGTGGCTAAAAGCCTTACCTGCATTATCCACCCTACAATTGTTTTATTGTTCCCCATTTACAGATGAGGAAACTGAGGCCCATGGGGGTTTGGTGATTCAGGACTGGTTTGGGTCTTAGGGTTATTTGTTTTTTTTTTTCCTTCACAGCTTCTGGACCTTTTAAAATCATGATAATTGTTTCTTCCAGTCATGAGCTAAGAATATTAGAATCAGCAGGGAACTTTGAGCCCTCCATCTCAGAACCTTTTTCATTGTACAGACATTCCAATAGAATTTTGACAGTAAACAAAAATAAATAGAGTGTGGTTTACCCAGAAGCCAAATCCCTTGTAATAAGTTCTGGGCCAGGTGGTCCCCAGAGCAGGAGAATGTACAGTTGTAGTTTGGGTTGATTTTGTTTCTTTGAGTCTTTGTTTTCCCAACTTTTCACGCCTTACCTCCTGGAGTGTCAACTGAGACCTGCTTGATAAGAGACCATATAGCCCCCCAAAAGTCATCAGTTAACTAAGGCTGATGCCACCCAGTCACCTAGTGGGGCTTTGGCTTCAGACTAGGTCACGGTTTAATTCTTGTTTCCTGTGAGAAGAGCATGAATGGGCCCCTGCATGTTTTAAAATTAAATGCATGGAATTTTGCAACCTCTTAATAATCATGTTTCTCTTTTCCGGCAGGATTCAAAAAAAAAAAAAAAAATCAGCGGCTGACAAATGTTAAAAATTTCCTCACTGCTGATCACACTTCCCTCCCTCCGTATTTTCCCCTCCTCTTACTCTTCTTAACATGAATTTATTTTCTATTTGAAAGCCAATCTCACTGGTTATTAGATATTCTCCCTGCTGTCACTATCAGTAAATTATTAAACAGCTGACCAAGCTTTGTTTTAAAATGATTCTCTTATGAAGCTCAGTGATATATTTGCCATGAATACTGAATGGTGCCGCGGTCTCTAAGGACACGTGAATGAGTCCTATTTACTACCTTTAGCAAAATGTGTGTGCAATTAGCGGCAAGAACTTGACTTGAATCACAGGCTAGCGGAGATGCCTGTAGCTCATTTACATGGCGCGCTCTCTACTCATTACGCCCCTGCCTGGGAGAAGCATGTTAGGCTTCCAGGCCATGTCACAGAACAGCATACAGACTTGCCTTTTGTTATTCCTCACCTCCTTTCTTGTCTTGCCACCCCTCGGCCTCAACATACCTGTGGGAATCCCTTCCCTGTTTAATGAAGCAGCCAGTTCTAAATGAATTTCTATTTAAAGAAAATAAACCTGCTTGAGATAAAATTACTTAACCTGTCTGTGTTTCTGCTTCCTTATCTATTAAAAAAAAAAAAGAGCTCATAATTTCTACCTCATGGATTCTATAATGAACACCAAGTGCTGAGCACAGGGCCTGGCGTCTAGTAAATGCTCCAGAGCTGATAGCTACTATTTTTCCTATTGACTACTGCATTAGTCCAGACTCTGTAGATTATAAGTCACAGAAGCCGTCTTAAATTCACTTCAGCCAAAGATGAAATGCACTGGCTTACCTAATCAAACAGTGGTTGTCAGTCAAGGCCTAATTTGGGAAACAGAAACTGCTTCAAGGAGGAGATTCAGTGCAAGAAATTGGCTACACAGGGGGATGAGGTAGATGAGAAACCAGGAAAGGATAGAGAAGTGATTCAGAAATATATGAGTATAGGAAGCTCCTACGAGCCCTAAGAGAGAAGGATAAAGGTACTAGAAACTCCTCAATACACTAAGGCATGGAAGCTGGAACCTTGACAGATGTGTCCAGGAGAAGCTGAGGCCAAGAAAGATATTCCTTTCCTGCTGGAGAAATTGCCCAAAGCAGAGAGAGGGAAAGAAATTCCACTGCTTCTCTTTTTCTCTTTCCTCCCAGCATCCAGTACGTACCTCCCATTTGGCCAAACCACAAGAAGCCATTTGAAACAGGAGTCTGGGGAAACACAGCTGCCTGAGACCAGCCTCTCTGATTACAGAGCAGAACAGCAAAAGGCAAACGTGGGGTCTGCCTTAGATGCCAGCCAGCCCACAGGAGGACTCTCCTTTACCTCCTTTCTCTTAGCTCTTCAGCTTTGTTCCCCTGGCACTGTCTCCTAAGTGGCAGAGAGCATGGCTGAGGGAATTCTCTGCAACCAGTTCCAATGTGAGGGATTCTGACTGGTCACATGCCCATCCCTTGAACCAATGGCTGTAGCTGAGTAAAGAAATGCTATGATTCTTCTAACTCAAGTCACATGCTCATCCCCATGACCAGAAAGGCCACATTTGTTCTGAGAATCAGGGACAAGTGCCTGAAAAAAAAAAAATAGATACCCCCAAATTAGAGAGGGACTGTTATTCCAGTGGTCTAAATTGGGAAGCTTAGAGCATGGTAGTCAATATTACTGCTCAGTGAATACTGTATTTCTAATTCTTCTACCATTCAGAGACCTGGTAGGATGACACTTCCCTATCCCTGTAGAATTGGGGGTGACAAGATGACTTTCTTTGGCCAACCAAATGAGAAAAGAAGCAATCTGTGTTGGTTCTAGGTGGAAGGTTTCCAAATGGTGAATAATATTCCTCTCTCTTTCCTTTTAATACAATATCTGGCAGTGTTTTATGTAGTGGTTGTTCCATCAGCCCCAGTCCCAAAATGAGAAGATGAGAAGCAGAACTTCATGCCAACCTATAAAGGGCATGTGATGTGACCAATAGATAAACCTTTGGATTTTAAGCCACTGCAACTTGGGAGTTGTTATAGCAGCATATGCTGAACTATCCTGACTGATTCTGTGAGAAAGGTGCTCAAAGCAGTGGTTCTTTTGAGCTTTGTATATCAGAACGTTGTTCTTGGCATCATCAACCTCTGAGTCACCCTTCCCCTTGTCCTTCACACTAGTCAACATATTTGTCCAGCTCAATAATAATGGTTGTAATAAAAACTACCATTTATTGATCATTTGTCATTTGCCACACACTGTATAAAAGCATCTTTTGGCATATTGGCTTCACAAGTCTATGCAGTAGACATTCTTGTCCACATATTTCAAATTTGAAAACCAAGATCAGAGTGTTGATCTAATGTGCCCAAATTCACAGAGCTGGTTGAGCTAGAATTTATCCCCTAGAATTGTCTGACTCCAGAGCAGATGTCTTTCTTTTTCCCATTGGGTTAAAACAAGAAATTTGTTTCTTGTTCATGTAAAGTCTGCCATGGTTTGCACAATTTTTTAAGACAGCATTCCATGACTCTGCATTATAGCTACCAATCAATAGAAGCTTTCTCACTTGTACAGGCAGGAGAAGAGGCAGCCATAGAATTGTGCATTGACTTCTAAATGTATTTGTTCACATGTCAATGGTCAAAGCAGTGACATGGGCGGCCTAATTCCCAATGGCAGGAAAGTATAATCCTATCAGATGCTTGGAAGGAGAAAATTAAAAATATTGGAGAACAGAACCAATGACTAATATTCTGAGTCAGGGAACCACTATAAAGTAGTGTCTCCCTCATATAATCTCATGAATATCACTCCATCTAAAATAATCTGCTCCCACTTGATTATATCTGCATAGACAGATACTGTGAACAGTATGTCCTTGGTCATGAAAAATTTAAGAAGCACTGGTTGGGTAGAATTGGTAATTTGCTATCAAATCAGTTTAATTGCTGGTCCCATGAAGGTTTTGGCTGTGGCTTTAAAGACAACACTTTTGTCTTGACCCTTCTGACCAGCCCTTTTCTGGTTCCCTAGATCTAGAAATAGATCCTGCCTCACACCCTTGCATCTGAGCCTCTTCTTTAATCCTATGCCTCTTATATTAAGTCCTCCAAGACAGAGGACTTGGTTTCACTGGTATTCCAGGGATGGGTTCCTGCCCCAAGCACTAGCTTTGGTTTGGCATTGCTACTTCCTCCTAGACCTTGTACTGACCACTGAATGCTGAACCTTATTCTGTGGTTGGCTACTTGGTATGTCTGGATCACCTACCCCACCCCAGCCCATCTTATTCAACTGTAGCTAGTTTAGTTCTTCCCACAACCAACTAAACTTGATCTCCATTGGAATCTCTGAAACTGAGAATTTTAACCATATTTACTTTAACAAATATTTTTGATCATCTGCATGCACCAATATCAGACTAGGCTCTGGTTGTAAATTGATGAAGAAAATAGACACTCTTACTGCTTTAAGGAGCTTACTTTCTAATGAGAAGGCATACAAAGGACAGACAATAAAACAGAAATGATAAACTCTATTATAGAAGTTTCTAAATTGCCCTGTCCCCATTCTCACAACTCCAAGAATACTGTTTTCCTGCCTCTCTCTTCCTGCACATTGCCAGCAGAGCTGGGTTTCAATACCACATTCCACCAGTATGTGTCACCACCTAACACATGCTATATCCAAGCCCAAAAGTAAATATCTTCTATTTATTTGTCATACCTCATCATGTCATTTAGGTCCAGGTAAAAGATGACGACTATGTCATCCCTTTGAAGGGATTCAATAAATATTTAAGAAGTAGAAATAACAGGATATGAGGGTGACAGAGGGGAAAGAGACCAGTTAAGGAAGTTTCAGATATAATGACAACTGTGTAGTTAATACAAATACAGAAGGAATTAGGGAAGTCCACATTATCACCCACAGCATAGATCATTAGCTTTAGTTGATGAGTTTGGCATTTCAACCATGCAAACTATTTTTGGTAATAAACCATCTCTTATTTAAGTGACAGTGATCAGAATTGTCTTTAGCAAACTCATAACTAGGAGCCATCAATCCTCATGGTCAAATCTCAAAACAAACTTTGAGGCTTGCAATTCTCATGGTCATCAAAACAAAGTCTCAAAAACAAACCAACAAACAAAAAGGCTTGCAGCTGGCAGGTTAGAAGGAGGTCCTGTGAAAGTCCCTGAAAACACATGATCACTTACTATATGCTGTATCAGTATCTAATTTTTCCAGGCTCTGTAGGCACGCATTACAATCTCCATATCACAGAGGAGAGAGAAGAGTGGGAAATATGAGGGACTTTTCTATGCTGAAAATAGTCCATCTTCCTAGAAGAACCCATAGTACTATTGCATTGTACTTCTAGGAGTATCCACCAGATTTTCATAGAGCACTTTAAGTCCAGCACGAAGTTTTAGCTTTGTGCACCTAGAACTAGGTTTACAAAAACCCATCCATTTGGAGGTATGAAAAGAAGTACCAGAGCCCCAGGGACAAAATGTTATGTCTTAGGGCTCAATACCAGATGATGCTGGGTCAGGAGGGACCAGGTGGTAACATCAGAAAAGCAAGCACTGCCATTCACTTTGCTCCCACCAGTGTTTTCTTACTGAAAAGTGGGTGTTGAATTTGGGAGCCAGCACAGAATCTGGTTCTGGTAATTCAATCCCACATTTTAATTAATGTTCACATTTTACAGCAGGCTCTGAAAGCAAAGAATGAGATACGCCGTACCCATCTCTTTGAATGAGAGGAGGTTCTGTGGACATGGTGGGGTTGAGAGTAGGTGCTATTCATCTTCAAAGGGACTTGCTAACATTAACAAACACTCCTCCCTCAACCTCTGAATCTATGAAGCCTCAAGTGAAAATGCTTTCTATCCGTCAGAAAAGCATTCTAGTCTATGGAATCAGTCTCTTGATAATGCAGTAATTACTAGAGCAATTTTAGCAGGTACAAAGGCATTTTTAGTAGTTTTAATTATTCAAAGCCTGATTAATTATCTAATCCTTGGATCAGAGGCCAAAGGGGATAAAACTGTACAAAAATGGTTACGATAGAAGGGTGAAAGGAAAATTCAGCAGCCTTCAAACAGAAAGCTGCTCTCTAACTTAGCAGTTATGCATGTATGCCCTTCAATATTTACAAAGGATGGACCATTGGACCAAGTGCTCAGAGACCTGGGTTCTAGGCCTGGCTCTACCACTGGCCTACTGCATCCTTGGCTAATTAATGGACTCAGTCCTTGTCAGGACTCCATAAAATTACTCAGGGGCAAGGGAGATAGAAGAAATATAATAGATGATATTAGGGCCTCTGTTAAGTGCTAACATCCTATAGCTCTGTGGGGATTTTTTTTAAGTATAAGACTCTAATTGAAATTTTTTCTGTGGACAATGAAAATCTAGAGAAATTTATAAACATGAAAGGGCTTTGATTATATTGGGGGTTGAGAAAATAGATAATCTGTGTAGGGTGGATGAGGGTGGAAAGGTAAGACAGGTGAGACACGTAGAGGCTGCCATGACAGATGTCAGGCAGATGAGTGTGTTCCTGTAGGAATGTCTGCTTTGGGGTGGAAAAAAAGCCACCCACATTCCCTGAGCATTTATTGAGCACCTCATATAGAGCAACAGGTACTGTAGGGACACGCTCTGTCTCCTAGGAGTTTGCCAGGGCAAGAATGCCTTGCTTGGATGGTCGCCCACTGATGAGTCTGTTGGATGACTATGCCAGAATATTCTGGAAGCAGAGACACTGTCCAGTCTCATCGACTTAGCAAATTGTTCCAGAAGTCTCTATGTCAGTGATTTTTTAACCGGTGTACCACAGCACATTGGTGTGCCATGAGAGGATCTTGGGTGTGCTGTGAAATATTTTGAAGATCATTAACTAAATTATTTTGAAAAAACTCAAAGTCCAATAGATATATTCTTTTTTAAACTCTTTTTTGATCAACATAATTTAAGTGTGCCACAGAAGTTTAACTATAGGTTCAAGTGTGATGTGAGATTAAAAAAAGGTTGAAAATACTGCTCTATATGAACCTTCTCTGCAGACCCAGTGATGAGTCATCTCACAGAGCACACCTGTGCCCCGCATGGGCTTAATGGATTCCCTCAGGGAATAATTGTCTCACCTCCAACATAGCTCCAATATTCACCCCTAGCTTTTGTCCAGACTCAAGTGGTAGTGATCCCACATATTTTTTCACATATGAGAAACTTTAGTCAACAATGGGAGACCTGACAAAGAACTTTTAAATTTGTTCTCTTTGTGGTTCCTCCAGAAAGGAAGTCCACAGGGACTTCCTTCTTGGCTGTCTCCCAGACCCCAGCACAGTGGCTCAAAGGTGACTATCTAGTTCACAATGCTCTGCCACTCCCTGGCTGTGGGACTGGCCTTGGGACAAGTTACATAACCTCTTTGTGCCTCAGTTTTCCTATATGTAAAAACATGTGACATTATAAAGATTAAAGTTAAGTGTCTTGCAATGGACTGATAAATGTTTGTGTCCCCCCCCCAAAAAATAATTCATATGTTGAAATCCTAATCTAAATGTGATGGTATTTGTAAGTGGGGCCTTTGAGAGGTAGTTAGGTCATGAGGATGGTGCCCTCATGAAGGGGATTAGTGCCCTTAAGAGAAGGGGTCAGAGAACCTCTTTAGCTCTGTGAGAACTAAATGAGATGTCAATAGTCTATGACCCAGAAGGAACCCCTCACCAGAACACACCCATGCCAACACCCAGATCTTCTAGCCTCCAGAACAATGAAAAATAGATTCCCGTTGTTGATAAGCCACTTAGTCTGTGCTACTTTGTTATAACAGCCTGAACTAAGACATGTCTATGTGTGGTAGATGTGATATAAAAGGTGGATAAGCAAATAGCTATGTTACTTTATGTGTTACAAAATGGGACAATAATCCTTTGGCATTTATTCAGCAAATATTTACTAAGCTCCATTAAGTGCCAGTCCCCATTATGGCAGCTGAAGATACCACACTAAATAAAACAAGGTCATTATTCTCGTGGAGTTTGCATTTCTGTGGGTACGAGGAGTGAGCAGGACAACCAAATAAATGTATCACATGGAAAAATGGAAAGCAGATGAACGTGGTGGTATGTGCTTTGTAAGATACGATGGTCAAGGAAGGCTTTTGCAAAGTGATGACACTTGAGCACCAATCTAAACCGACTGCTTTGGAGGCAAAAAGTGGATTCTAGTCCTCGGCGATGACAAGCGCAGAGGATCTGAGGCAGGACCATGCATAGCATGTGCAAGGAACAGCTATGAGGCCACTGTGGCTTGGGGGAGAAGAGGAGGAGAAAGTGGGAGGTAAAATCCCAGCATCAGACTCAAAGAGTCTCGTGGGCCAGGTCAGGACACAGCAAGTGTCCTAATGTACTTGAAAGCCATCGGAAAGATTTGAGGGAAGAGTGACAAGGTCTGACATGGACACAAATTACCACGGTGCCTGGCAGAACGTGAGAACGTGCAGCACCAGGGAGAGACACAAAGTGTTCAAGAAGTTAGGAGAAAAAGATTATGTCAGACTCCTGAGAGCAAGAAAAGCTTCAAGCAGGAAGTAGCATTTCAGCCGAGTATATGCTAATGGGGAAGACAGCAATATTTCAAACGTGCACATGAGGCTTAGGGGATCCATTTGTGATTTCTTCATTCATTCACTTACCACTGCTCCTTTTTGTGCTGTGTCCCTCACTAAGGGTTAAGGATGCAGTGCTGGCTCTATTTTACCCATCCTACAACCTGTCTTCAATGAGTTTACAGTGCAAGTTGGGTGGAGAGAAAAGATTAGACTGGTGTTAATTGCTGGTGAGCCTCAGAGAGTCCAGGCTTGTTACTGCAGCCTCGCACAGCAAGGTAGGGATCTCCGGATTGAATGAGGTGCTAATCATGTGTCGGCTTCTCTAACAGACAGGCAGGTATTTGTCACAAAGGCCGTGACATGATGATATTCCCTCTGATTGAGACAGCTCCATCAGCCAACCCACTTCACATTTGCGCAATCATCTTCAACAAAACCTGGAGTGCCATTGCCTACCCGTATAGTACCAAGGTCCTGATAATGGTTCATTTTCTCAGAGAAGAAAAAAAAAAGAACAAAACTAAAATTCATCTTTAGATAATAAGTCATCCCAAAGTACAGCAATCTAGCCTCAGCGTTAATCAAGCTCTTTAAGGGGACTCTTCTAAGTGTTTCACAATAATTAACTCATTTAATCCCCACAACAGTCTGCAGCCCAGCACACGCCCTTCACCCACCCTCACGACTTCAGCTCGCTCCTCTAGGCATCCAGCTGCGATCTGGGGCGTTGCTTTGCATCAGGGCTTTCCTCTCCTGACAGAGCCCGTGTTACAGCCTTCCAGGCAAAGCAGAAGGCCAGAGAATTAACACTCCTCCCCTGGATGGGCACCCATGCGTGTACATGCACATGTGTGCACTCATACATACCCAAGAGCAGCCTCGGGTGAGGACGGCTAGGAGCTGGTGTGTAAATACTCCCTCACCCCCTGACTGTGTGATTTACTTGGAGATGGGTGTCTTAGAGTCTCCAAAGCTCCCCAGCAGGATTAAGCTGGAGTCACCCTCAATAGATAACTTTCTCTTCCCATTCTTCCTTTACTATTTATTCATCTACCTCCTAATTAACTACCTGCTCTTAAATTGATGGCTTGGGGTCTTCCCCTGAGAGAACCCAGGTTAACTTAGAGCCCTTTGGTCAGGAAGGGTGGCTCATCCCAGTACTCTGGGAGGTTGAGGTGGGAGGATCACTTGAGGTCAGGATTTCGAGACCAGCCTGAGCAAGAGCAAGAGTTTGTCTCTATAAATAATAGAAAACTTATCCAGAATGCTGCTGTGTGCCTGTAGTCACAGCTACTAGGGAGGCTGAGGCCGGAGAACGCTTTGAGTCCAGGAGTTTGGGGTTCCACTGAGCTATGATGACTCTGCAGCACTCTAGTCCAGGCAACAGATTCGGTCTCGAAGAAGGAGCGAAGGGGAGGGGAGGGGGAAGGGAGGGACAGGGGAGGGAGAAGAAGAGGAGAGGAATTAAAAACACCACCCTTGAGAGAGGGAAATACCATTATTATCTTTATTTTGCAGCCAAGAAAACTAAATTGCAGAGAGGTTGAATAATTTGCCCACAATCACAGAGCTGTCAAGTGGAAGAGCCTGGCTTCATACCCACCCGCCAGGCTCCAAAGTCATGCTGCGGACCCCAATACGCTGCTGCCTGTGGCTGGAAGAACACCCCAAACCACCGCGCTCCAGCCTCACTTCGCTGGCTTTATACCACAGGCAGGTTGGTGAGCTGCACAGATGAATACACATTTCCCCAGATTCATCTCTAGCCTCCTCTTTGGAGATTCCAGTGTGTAATTCAGAAGTGTGTTTGAGAAGGCATTTGATGTGATTTTCAATGCAGTGGCAGCCACAGGGTGATTCATCAGCCGGCTCTCTTTGACAGAGAATTGATCTCCCAGGTCAGGAAGCAAACCTCAATTTACGTAGGATGCACTTGGAATGTGCCCCCTTAGTAGCACACGGAAGATAAAGCACAGTCAATGACAGTTCTTGTCAATGAGTTTGTTGTGGCAAGAGGGGAGATGTGTGGCTCTCCCGTGTGAGTGCTGCCGCTGACACTCCAGAGGCATGCTTATTTCTTTCTGTATGGTAAACACTTTGCCCAAGTCTTTTAGCCCTGCTTGTCAATTCCTTGACATTTCCAAGTCCTCTTTTCATCCAAGTATCTTCATCCAGTAGCGCAAAAGCAAAATGAGTACTTACTTGGTTCCCCGGCCATCAACCACTCTTTTTCTTTCAAACTAGATCTCTCTGATTTTTCAATTTTGCTTCACGTCCGGATGAGTAATTTCAGAACCATGAGATTGGTGAAGGCTAAGCCTCCCCACTCAGATCTCTGGCCTTTGCACAAAAAGAAAAAAGCCCATTGTAGCAACCTGTCTGTGTGATTCATTTGTCCCAGGCATTGACGAAAGATGTTTTTTTTCTTAAAGATGTCTCCAAGATCCTGGACCCTGATGGTAGGAAATAACCCCCAGAAAATGATAAAAGGCGTGACACGCACAAAATAAATTAATATTAGATTTATTTTGTCATTAGGAAATGTTATCCTTTTTTCTTCGGGGATGAAAGTTGAGCTGTAGAGGATGAGAAATTGAGGCATAGAAGATCTGATCAAAGCTGCCTCTGCTAGCCTAAAGATTAATGTTTTCAAAATACAATTTTTATTTTTCTTATGGCAAGGTTTTCTGTTCTTTATTCATACTTTAAAGAAATTAAAAAGCAGGTGGCTGGCTTCATCCCACTTCTTACATAAGCTGATCAAGTTTAACCAACAGACCTAAATTTAAGAAAAAGAACAAGGGAAGAGAAAGAGGAAAACAGTGAAATGAGAGAGAGAGAGAGAGAGATGGAGGATGGAAGGAAGGGAAGGAGGGAGGAGAACAGGAGGGAGGGAAGGAAGAAAACACAGTATGGAGAGGGCATTCTTTCCGTTTCAAAACTGTAACAACTTCACTGACCATCAACAGTGAAAATTCAATGGATAGTCATTCAATGTCTCTCTTAACGATCTGTGTGAATTCAGTCTTTTAACTCCTTAACTCCAGGGAAAACCTATTTTGTCCTCTTCATCATTTCAGCCACAGAATGGTGATGACTCCAGCCAAGAAACAGAGTCTCTACATGGACTTCATTAAGCGTATATATATGCCTTACACGCACACACACACACACACACACACACACACATCATGAGGCTCCTCCATGTGAAGACACCTGCTCAATTCTGAAGGGCTAGAAACAGGAATGTTATAACAACATCAGTCAGGAGAAGTTGGGTTATGCTGCGTAATGCCTCAGTGACTAGAAACAACAAAAGTTTATCCTTCGCTTATGCCAAGTGTCTGTTGTGGAAATAATGGGGCCACCACACTGCCCTGTGCTCACTCAGGGACCAGCCTGAGGGAGGCCTCTCTCTGTTCTTCCACGATTGCTAAAGCAGGAAAAGCTGGACGTAGAAAATCTCCCATTGGCTCCTACAAGTGGGAGGAGTCACCCTGCTTACTCTTCATTGGCTAAAACAAGTCAAGCAGTTAGGAGCTTCGGGGGGTAGGAAGACACAGTCCTGTGTGCTCACAGAGGGTGCAACTAAAATATTTTTTGACCAGCTGCTATGCTGTGAAAGTTTGTCCCCTCTAAAACCCATGTTGAGACTCGGTCCCCATTGTAACAGTATTGAGAGGGAGGGGAATTCAACTGTGGTATTTGAGGAGGTAATGAGGATTGGATAAGGTAATTAGGGAGCGCTATTAGTGTCTTCATAAGAGGACAAAGAGAAACTGAGCCAGCACCCTCTCCATGTGGTGCCCTGTACCATCTCATGACTCAGCAGAGAGTCCCCACCAGCAAGGAGGCCTTCACCAGAAGCATCTCCATGGCCTTGGACTTCCCAGCCTCCAGAACTGCAACAAATAAGTTTCTTCTCTTTGTAAATTATCCAGTCTCAAGTATCCAGGTATAGCCATAAAGAAACAGACTAAGACACCAACCATTGCTAACCACACATGCAATTCTTGACATGGAGGCACTCATTGACTTTTAAAGATGGCAATGCCAAAAATAAATTTTTAGCAGTTCCCTAGGAGAGGAACAAACGAATGTCAGAAG
This sequence comes from Galago senegalensis, assembly GCA_963575145.1. Taxonomy (NCBI): domain Eukaryota; kingdom Metazoa; phylum Chordata; class Mammalia; order Primates; family Galagidae; genus Galago; species Galago senegalensis. Next base: position 26,184 of record CAUYTI010065346.1, read on the forward strand.
TTCAAGGAAGGCAGAACCTACCTGGAGAGCTGGGCCTGGGGAAGTGAGCATGGTTTTTACAGGTTGAGGTGAGAAATTGGGTTTTGGGGTTGCAAAAAAGGGCAGAGCAAGGATAAGAGGTCAAGAATGCACCAGCCATGTTGCAGAAGAATGAGAGGTGTGTCATAAACAGCATGTGTGTAGGAACGTGTAAGAACTAGGAAAAGGCATGGGGGCGGCTCATGGGGAAAGCACACACCAGGCTACGGAGGTGTGACTGCTTCCAGCAGACTGGGCCATCATTCATTCATTCATTCATTTGGTAAATATGCTCAGTGCCGTACTAGGCTCTAAGAATGTAGCAGCAAGGTATTGAGAATGAAGGGAAGGAAGTGACTTCAAAAAAGATTTTGAAAGGAGACTTGAAAAATCTGGGTGAATTTATGAAGGGTGAACTTCACAAGAGGGTGGGTTCAGAAGCCAAAGGTGACTCTGGAGATACAGAGCATGTTGGCGCAGCAAACACCCAGAGAGCACAGGGAGAGCGGCAATGCAGAGGGAATGGTTTACTGGATGAGCTGCTGCATTTGAGTGGGGCTGCGTGAGGTGCCAAGGGCCGCCCAGAGGGCTGCGGGCAGGTACTTCTCTGCAGGTCAGCAGACGAGGTGAGCCCTCTAGTGGACACTCTGGTGCTGGGCCCTCATCCTCTTGGAGTATGTCTGAGACTGTCCCAGGAGGCTGGCTTTAGGCATCTACAGCCACTTTGCCCAGTGCTGACGATATGCCAGGCCCCTTGAAGGACCCTGGGTATTCAAAACTTGAATAAGCACCCTTGGCTTTTCAAGGTGCTGGCCATCTGGTGAAGAGACAGATGTACATGTGGACAATGTCAGTACGTGTGAATATCATAAGAGTGAGATGCTAGGGGGCAAGGGGATGGCATGAAAATAAGGCAGAGGGCTCTTCCTGCAGCGGAGAGAGGATGAGAAGACTTCATAGAGGAGGTGATCCTCGAACTGGATCTTAAAGGGTGAATAGGAGTTTGCCAAAGGAAAGGGAGGGAAGGACAATATAGGAGAGGGAATAGTAAATCAAAATCAACAGGCTTGAAAGAGGTGGGAAAGGAGTGTTAGGAGACTCAGCAGTTTGCAGTATAATGACAGTGGTGGGCAGAAACCACAGAGGACCCTGGGGCCCACAGGATTCAAGTACGAAGAGCAGGCCCAGACAGCGCAAAAGTGGTCCTAGAGCCGTTCTCGCAGGAAAGACACACACCCTTTCACCCACGCTCCCAGCCCACAGCAAGCCTGAGTCCCCAGACCAAAGGGCCTTAACAACACCCATGAACTTTCATTAGCAGATGCTGTGAGCAATAGAACCGGCTCCCGGGAACAGACAAGGTATAAGCAGAAATGACCCAGTGCTTGTCTGGGAAACTTCTGTTTTAGTTTGGGTTCTCCTAGAAGCAGCCACTGCATCAAGGATTTGAGCACCTGAAATCTATTCAGGAGGTGCAAGAAAACACCATTGGAGGTGTGGGAAAGTGAGGCGGGGAAGGCGGGCAGGTGGCCAGTACAGGGAGTGCCTTCAAATAAGTTACTGTTGCAGCTGACCGGAGCTGGATTCCAGGGGGTCCTGGGGAGTGGAGTCAGTCTCTCTGTCTCTCTTTCTCTCTTTCTCTCTCTCCCTCTCTCAGTCCCTGTCGCTCTGTCTCAAGTGGTATCTCTCTCTGTGTGTCTCTCTCTCTGTCTCTCTCTTTCTCTTTCAAGAGTGGGGTCTTTCTTGGGAGTGGAGTCTCTCTCTCATTGGTCTCTCTCTGTCTCTCTTTCAGGAGTGGGGGGTCTCTCCCTCTTGGGAGTGGGGTCTCTCTCTCTCTCAATGGTCTCTCACTCTCTCAGGAGTGGGGTCTCTCTCTCGGGAATGGGGTCTCTCTCTCTCTCTCTGTCTCTCTCAGGAGTGAGGTCTCTCTCTCAGTGGTCTCTCTCAGGAGTGGGGTCTCTCTTTCTCTAAGTGGTCTCTCTCTCACACACACACATATACACCCCCCTGTGTTTTAGCCCCAGGGACAGGGCAGTTGAGGGCATCTGTGCCCCATATCCCCTCCATCATTGGCTGAGAGATACATTCAGGGAGCGTTAATTCCCTGGAAGGCAGCAAACCACCAGCAGGCAAAGGAGAGCAGGTGCCCAGGGCTGGAGTCCAGCCGCATGCCCTGAAGCAGGCAGGGCCAGGAGATCTGGGCAGGGTCCCACAGCGCCTGCTACACTTCATGCTTTTGTTCTCCCTCCCAGCTGAAGGGGAGAAACACCTCTAAGGGCCCGATTTCCCCCTTTCTCCTCCACATGAAGGTTGGAAGAAGAGTCAGAGGAAAACCACCAGTCCAAAGGAGGGGCCGATATCCATCGGTAAGCCACGCGAGTGCCACTGTCCTGACTATTTTGGGGCTGGTGCATCTGCCAACTGGCACAGGTTGGTCTTCTCCCTCCATAAAGCAAGTGAGCAACCAAGAAAGGCGACTCGTAATGATCCCGCGACGAAGTCGGAGCACAATCTGACTTTGGGTCTATAAAGAGTCTCCTGGTTCTTTTCATCTGAAAATACCAGCATAAAGTTGCTTTAAATACACCACCTTCTACGAAACCAGGGAAGCGTACACATTTTCAGATGCCACCGCCATATGGAAACACAAAGTTTTGTTTTGTTTTTAGTCCCGTGGTTTGCAAACTCCTCTGAGGCCCAAGAGCTCTGCAGAGGTGTCTCGGGAGGTGGAGAAGGGATAAGGGAGACGTTTTCAGCTCTGAGCCCCTTAGTTTGAGTGCCCCCAGCAGCTGACCTGGCATGAAGGATTTAAGCGCAAGTTGTGTATTTGGGAGGCGATCCCAGGCATCGCTGCTTGGGGAGTGAGGAAGTGAGAAAGGGGAGAGAAGGCGGCCAGGGAAGGGTCTGTGATCAATGCAGTCACCACTGCAGGCAGCTGGAGCTGGTCTGGATGACCAGCCACAGGGACATCCCACCTGAGGCAGGAGGGAGCTGGAGTGTGAATACCCTGACTCCTGTCAATCAAAGGGCAAAGGCTGCTGGAGCGGGTGTTAATAATTCCCCAGCACTTCCAGCCCGCCAAGTGGGCGGCAAAATAGTCTCTAGCAGCCAGAGGAAGCTGCAGCGTGGGGGTGGGGGGAGGCACGTGCTGACAGTCGGAATTGAATGGAATGAACCAAAATATTGTAGAATGACAGAATACAGACGACATAGCCCCTCCTCCCCTCTGACTCCCCCGAGAGGCTTAAATGTTATCCTTTTGACATATTGAGGTGTTGGGTCATAAATGCTACCTATAAGAGAGATATTCTGACAAAAAACAAACCAAAAAGGTTTTATGAGGCCTAACAATTCAGTTTGTGAAGTCATCCTAGAAAAGCGCTACAGACCTCATCGCCGACCATCACTACTGACCAGCTGCAAATTCTAACCCCCCCCCCCGCCTTGGGAAGCTGTGCACGGGGGCCAGCGCCTAGGCCACCCTTCAAAGCAATTTTGGATCTCTTTTTCCAGAATGGCCATCAGAGCCGTCGCCGCATAAAACCTCTGTTCTGAGCCAGGGCACTTACTTGACAAGCAAGAACATGGAGGCCCAGGAAAGGGAGGATGTGCCCCCAGCCCCGTAGCATTATAGGGACCAGAACCGAGGTCTCCTGGGCCTCGGACCAGGGCTCTTGCCACACTGCACTCATTTCCACTAAAGCCCATTTTTGCTGCTATTTCATTTCTCCCGATTCCATTACGGGAGAAATTCTTCACGTTATCCTCACTTTCCTCGTGTGCCCCCTGACCTGAGCTGACTGTTTCCCAGCATCAGACACTCTGCCATCTCCCTGGTCATATATAATACCATTCTCTTTCCATCTTTATCTAGATCCTTTGACAAAACCTTTATACATTTGCAAACAGTGACCAAAAGTATGAAAACTGGAGGATTGATGTTAGCACAACCACTTTAGAATTAAATGTAAATACTCCACTTCGCTGGGCGACATGCTGGGCTGATAAAACGGCTTCTGCAAACTCAGAACCAAGGGGTCTGTTTCTAATACAGCCGCCTATTGTCTTTCGTGTTTGAAGATTATTCAAAAGGCAGAGGCCACTGTATACATGAATACGTGGACGTCTTAATTTATAAAAACCACTGCGTGTCCTACTAACCTCTACATTGTCGCACTCTTTCTAGCCCATACTAAGTGCTCAAGAAATGTTCGCTAAGAGAATAAAGAAAAAAAGCCACAGCTCCTTACTCTCGGCCTCCCCCTCACACTGAAATCAAAAGGCCAGCAGGGAGGATTTTCATGTCTACACCAAGGTCCAATGACATTCTACCGAAAATCGATCATGGCTTCTTTGCCAAAGAGTTTTCTTGAAACCAAAAAATAGTAAGATCAGTCATTTATTAAGTAAATATTGATTCAATGCTAATGCATTGGAAACCCGGCTTCACTGGTGAGGAAGAGAAGAAAAGAAGAGACTCTGCCTTTTTGAAGCGTGCAGCCCAGACAGTCACGAATCAAGTAATTGCACCATTAAAGGTCAAGTTGCAGCTGTGAAAAGTGACTGTCAGGGTTTTAAAGACGTGACCGTGAAGTCTTTGATGTTCCTCCCCTTGAGAGGTGGAGGTCAATTCTCCTTTTCCTTGAGTGTGGGCTGGACTTGGTGCCTTGATTCTAGGGAACAGAGGTGATGGGATATCATTTCCAAAACTGGGTTATAAAAGGAATATGGACCCCATCTTGGGTACAGTCTCTCTCTCTCTCTTTCTCTCTCATATATCACTTGCTCTGGAGGAAGTACCAGTTGCAATGTTGTGAGGCCACTCAGCCATGTGAGAAGGTGGGGGCTCTTTGGGGAGAAACTGAGGCCTTCTAGCAACCACAGGAGTGATCCTAGAAGCAGAAAAATCTCCTTCCCAGTTGAGCATCCAGATGACTACAGCCCTGGCCAACTGCCTGACTACAACCTCATGAGGTACTCTGAGCCAAAATCACCAAAAGCCACTCCTAATTACCTGACCCACAGCTGTGAGATAATAAATGTTTGTTGTTTCACATTGCTGGGCTTGGGGAAATTTATTCCACAGCAATAGGTAATTAACAGGAAGGGAAGTACAAGATGGCATATAATGTGAGGTTATCATCTGATCTGGGAAGTCAGGAAGAGCTTCCTTAAGAAAGCTGTTGAGTAATTGAGGAGCAAGAAAGCTGAGAAGGGTAATCTAGGAAAAGGAGGTGACTTGTGCAAAGGCCCTGGGGCAGCAAGAAGTCTGATGAGACTAAAAGAAGCTGGTAAGGCTGCTCCATATGGATCAAATGGGACAGTGATGTGTGATGAAGCTGGAATAATGGGAGGGAAGCATCCACCATGGGGGGCACCTCAAGACTCTGTCAAGGACTTTGGTCTCTATCAGGGGAGCAATGGGAAGTCTTTGACAAGGTTTAAACAGGTAGATGACTTGATCAGACTTGCATTTCCCTCATGTTCTTTCAACTATTATTTCTTATCATAGCATTCAGCTGACAGCTTCTTTGCACTGGGCATGTTTTGATTTCCACATAGACTTTCTGCAAAGAATGGAAATGATATAGGCTAAAAAGAATACCCTGCTTATAATTTGCAGTGCTGACTTCATTCTAACCCATATCCTACTGTGGTGGCTGCCAGTCACCTGCTGTCAACTCTGAGAGGATAAGAAAGACAAGACTTGGGAAACACAGAACAATGGAAGGGGCCCCCTTAAAGATGAATTCCCAAAATCAGATTCCATTGTTGGGATATAGATCCACCTGTGTTTTTTTTTTTTATCAGGGTTCTTGATCATATTACCAAGAGGACCTGAGTTCCCAGCTGCATAGCCTGGAGCAAGGATTCAGAATCATGCAAGTTACTGAGGAAGGACTCTCCAAGAGAAGAAAGCCAAGCTAGAAAGTGACCCCAGGTAATGAGCAGCCCTGGCCTGATCTACAGGGAGACTGCGGTACATGAACTGTACACAGAGTTGTCCCCACCCATGGCACAAAGCCAGCTTCTTACGTCCCCAATTAGTCAATCATTGGCTGTGAGTTGCTTCTATCTGTCAAGGGCATTTCTCTGGAGAAGAGCTAGTTTTGCCGGATAAAATATTTTTTTAAATAAAATATTTTTATTTGCCAAATACAGCAACCCTAAGAAAAGTGCAACTCTGAGCCATTAGCAGCTGACACTCACAGGTGCTGGGGAATGGGCTGGTAAAGGGCATATTGGCAGGGCACCAAAACAGTGTCAACCACATTGGTGACTCTTCGAAACCTTCCGTCTGTAAGATAGGAGTGGCTGGCTGCTCAGTAATGTTCTGGGAACCAATGATAATTCCTCCATACTTAGATGCTAGGACAGAGCCCCCAGTGAGCCAGGACAAAGCCACCATTGTGCTTGCACATCCGACCAACTCAAGTTTCCAGGGAATCCAACCCAAATCCAGAATTTGCAACTTAGCAAAATGCAGGAAGAAGCCAAAAGGCCAAAATCCACCTAAGCATCATTAACTAAAAGCTGCACAAAAATTCCACAGAGGTGGGGTGGTGCCTGTGGCTCAAGGAGTAGGGCACCAGTCCTATACACCGGGGGTGGTGGGTTCAAGCCCGGCCCTGGCCAAAACTGAAAATAAAGTGTGTGAACAATTTTAAAAAAAATTCCACAGAGGGACCCCTCAAAGTTCAGATGACTAGGTCCCCTTTGATAATGTGGGTGTGGGGTAGAGCATACAGTGTGCTTAAAAGCAAAGTCTCTGGATCCAGACTGTCTGAGTTCAAATCCCAGAGCCCCACTTACCAACTGTGAGACTCTAGTGGGACACATCACTGTCCCACTTGATCTGTGTAGATCTATGCATGGCCTCTTTGGGACTCAATTTCTTATCTGCAAAGTAGAGGTTATAATAATAGCCCATGCTTACAGGGTTCATGCCAGCAGAGGACCAACTGAATCAATTCATGTAAACTGCTCAAAACTGCACCAGCCTTGGAGTATGCATTGATAAATGTTAACGATTCATATGATTATTTAGCTATCAAAAAAGAGCGAGTGGGGACTTTGAAACTAAAATTTCCCAGATGGGCTTCTCCCAGAGTCCTGAAAACATCCTGCCGTGACCCACATTCTGCTGGGCTATAGCATTTGGCCATGAGCTTCCTGGGGGCTTGACGGGTGTCATTTTCATCTCTGCACAGTGCTGTGGGCGCATTGTTGGGTCTGATAAATATTTGATTGCTAGAGACTGCCATCGCCCCAAAGTGGCAAGGAAGGAAGATTGCTGTCACTCAAGCCTGTCCACTCCTCCCGCGTCGACAGCCATGGCAGGTGCAGCCGCATGTTCAAAAGCTCTGACATGTCACACTTCAAGCCTTGGATTTCCAGGCATTCAGCGGAGAGGCTGGTCTAGAGAAAAATCTCTAGGCAGTGTTTGGTGAGTCCTGCTTCTGTGCTGGGCACTATATTAAACATTTCACAGACGTTACCTTATTGCATCATCTCAACAACCGTATCTTCTATTATAATCACTCCAATTGTACACAGAAAAAGAAACTGAGGCTCAGCTATCTTCTCTGAATCATGAAGCTGGGAGAGTCTCTTACTCTCAGGCATAAGCCGTCTCCAGCAGTAAGGACGCACTCTTGCCAATGCTGGCCAAGCTCCCTTAAATTTGAGGAGCTATTTGTGGGCAGGTGCTGAAGCCAAAACTCAGGAGGAGGAGGACAGTCTTGGCCAGCCACCGTCTAGCTCACAGCCAGTGTTCTCCAAAGCTGGGCGCAGACCAAAACTGAGTACAGGATACCTCCTGGATGGCGCAGACCCAGAGCAGCCGTAGAGCTAATAATACAAAAAAATACAATGCCCAATACTGCCAGGCATGGTGGCACATACCTGTAGTCTCACTGAGGCCAGAGAGGATCACTTGAGCCCAAGAGGTCTGGGCTGTGGTGCATTGTGCTGGGTGGTGTCCACGCTAATTTCAGCATCAACATGGTGACCTCCTGGGAGTAGGGGACCACTAGGTTGCCTAAGGAGAGGTGAACCAACCCAGGTCAGAAGTGAAGCAGGACAAAACTCCCATGCTGATCGGTAGTGGCACTGCACCTGTGAACGGCCACTGTACTCCAGCCTGGGCAACATAAGGAGACCCTATCTCTTTAAAATAGATAAATAAATAGTAAGTCCAGATTGCTGAGTACTTACTAAGTGCCGGACTTTGTGCTAAACCCGTTTCAGTGGAGTTCACCCAAACCAGACCCTGAGTCAAAGATCTGGGGGCAAGTCGTGGGAAGAGACCCCAGGAAGCACAGAGAGAGAGCTGGGAAATGAGGCGGGAAAGGGAGGAACATTGATAAAGGGTACAGAAATGAGGTCACCTCTGTAGGCAACTGAGATTCAGTCCCACTGGGGACACTTCAGGGAGCTCTGTGTTACACACTTGAGCATCATTCCACTGCGTGTAGAGAAGCTGGGGGACATTAACTCCCTGGTACTTCTAAATGCCTCGTGCAGGGTCTATGCACCAGCCTGTGGCCACGAGCACAGCCCCTGGGCAGAGAGAATCACAGGTGCCTGAGGCACAAGGCCATGGACATCTACAGATCTTCTTGGCAAATCTGCAAGGGGCAAGATAGTCAGGGGAGTTTCAGAAGGGCCCTGGCACGTCTGCTGTGGCTGTCTCACCAGCCCGAGGAGGCAAGTTCCATTACCGTGCCTATTTCATAATTGAGAAAATTGAGATTGAGACTCAGCAAGATCAAAGAATGTACTCAAGGTCTCAGAGCTGACAAGCTGGAACTGACTCGGGCAGCCCATGGTCCAGGCCTCCGGCCATCCTGCTTTCTGCCTGAGGACCCCCGAGCCCATTCTGTTTGACTCTGCAGGTGGGCAGCAGCCCAGGGACACCCTGGCATTCCAGCCTTATTGGTCTACTTACTTTTATTGTATATTTAAGGTGTACAATGTGATGTTTTAAAATACACATATGTAGTGAAATGGTTACTATAATCGGGTAAATTAACATGCCCATCATTTCATCTCATTCCTTTTTTGTGGTAAGAAGACCTAATATCTACTGTTAGCAAAAATCCCCAATACAATGCAATATTAACTATTGTCTTCATGTTGTACATCGGATCTCCAGACTTGCTCCTACTGGTCTGTAACTTTGTATCCTTTGACTATACATGTTTGTCTGGGAACCACCCGGGTGAGCACCATTTTATTCTTTGCATATACACCACTTCCTTTAACTCCAAATCCTGCATATTTTCCTCGCACTGCTCAGCCTATGGCCCAACAGTTTGGAGTAAGGGCTGGGGCTGTGCCCTTGTTCCCCCTACCATCGAGAAATAAACAGAGTTGGGGGGTAACTTCTCTGTCCTCACCAGTGCCAATTCCGCGTGCTTTGTTGATGTTGTCAGGGGAGGAAAGCCTCTCTTCTGGGCCTTATTTCAGGGGTTATCCCAGTGTGCTTCCAGCTGGGCAGGAGGAAATCACCTCTCCCCTAGAAACAGCAGAGTCACCCTTAATCCAATTACCTCCTGGACACGTTCAACCATGCAGTCTCCCAATGTCACCTTGTTTTGGAAGATGTCAGCCACAACACATGGACACTTGTCCTTCATTTTCACTCCTTCTCATGTGCAAAACATCGCAAGAAGCTTCGGAGGCAGACAGGGGAGGATGCCATGCCCATTTTTCAGTTAAGGAGACAGGTTCAGCTGTGTTTCTTAAGATCACAAAGGAGAACTGCCTTCTAGGCAGGGTCTTCCAGCTCCAAATCCAGGATCATTGTCACAGCACCCACCGTGTATGCCCAGATCGGGGCTGGCAGCCGGGGCAGACATGCAGCCTGGCATGGCACCAGAGCCCTGAAGCCAGCTTAGAACCCGCTTCTTCATCTGTCCCTGGAACTCATGTACTACTCAAGCTATCCTTTATGCACCCTAGAATCTTCAAGACGACCAGCAGGGACGTTGCCCCTACCTCTAGAACATTCCCCCTCAGTTCTATCACGTATCTATTTCCTTTCCAATACTCAACACAGCTGGTATTTATCTTCTCAGTTAGGATATTTATTAATTGTCTGTGTCTCTCTCTAGATTGTAATCTCCATGCGGACGGAGTCCACATCAGGCTTGTCAAACTCTGTAACCACAGAGATGCTGCAGCAGGAAAGTCGAGGGGACTTAAAGCAGGAAAAGGACTCAACCCACCATCGCTGGCGGGTCCAGTAATATTTGCTATAACTGATGTTCGAATCATTAGGTACATTAGGGAGGCACAGTCATAGCCTGAAACGACAATGGCTTGAATCCCTTTTCCAGCACTCACTACCTGTGCGACCTTGGTTAACGAACTTCGCCTCCCTGAGTCCCGTTTTCTCATCTGTAAAGTGGACTTCATGATGGTACTTGCCCTTCAGGGCTGTTGCGGGGACAAAGTACAGTAACAGAGAGAGAGTTCTCAGCCCGGTGCCTAGAACAGACTTAGCCCCGAGAAATGTACTCATTCCTCAGCCCTCTCCATGCACCTTTCCTGATACACACCTACTGGGATCCTGGGGACAGGTGTGCCTTGAGATGACGTGTGTGTAGTCACAGACCCAACGAGACCATAACTGAGAGGAAGCTGTGATGTGAGTGTGTGCGAGGTGGAGAGAGAGGGAAAGGGGGGGCTGCTCTCAAAATCTACCTGCCCCGCCCCCACGGGCTCTTGACAATGATTACGGCAATTCTAAAGAATTCGCTGAAACATGCTATAAGCCTTGATTACAAAGAAAAAGTGATTTTCCTGAAGTGGATCCTCCATCTGCTGGAGGTAGCCAAGGCCCCCGTGACAAGATAAGCAGTGCCACAGAGAAAGTCCCAGAACCTTGCAAACCCATCAGTATGATTTCTGCAAAATCTTCAACACAAAGCACACTCCTTCCCGCAGCCAGCCCGATGGACAAAGCTCAACAAAACCCGAGGAAAAGCCCAGCCCAGCCGTCGGTCCCTCCCAGGCCCAGCTCCCAACTGCGGCAGCCCACAGAACAGCCTTGGAAATAGACGATAAATGGCGCCTTTTTATTTATGAGCACTTTCCATTACGGGCATAATACTCCCATTCTTCCCCAGCTTGTATATAAACATCTCAAAATAGGCTTATTTTAAAAGGACCTTGGGACACAATACTTGTGTTTGAGAGAGCGGCTGACGTGCTTGTGCACACTGAGAGCGGGCTGGCTGCTGCCGGCTCCCTGGCCTTCCACAAGTCTTGCCCAGCAGAGAAAAGAACTTGCTCCAGAGCCCGTTTGGCCCTGGAAGTCCAGTGAGTGGGCAGCGACAGAGTCACATGGCACTCCAGAGTCACGTGGCTGGGGAACTAAGGCAATTGTGATTGGCAATTTGGGAACCCCTGGCCACTGGGCCCATGACGACAACGATTTGCATCTGTGCTAAGTCACAGGTTTCCAAAGCCTTGCATTCCGGCTTTAGCTCATTTAATCCCCCACCGCCACACTGGAGTTGTTAGAATGCTTCAGATGAGAAAACTTAGTCCCCAAGGTATTAAATACCTTAACCACTGCCACTGAAGAATTGGCAGTCAAGCTTGAATACACCATCAAAAGGGTTAATAATTCATTAGCGAATCTGTCTGAAATCACTGCCCTTGTGTTTGGTACCGTTCTGATTGGGGAGCGTCACTCCCTCCTCCCTCTGCCTACCCCCCGCCAGCCCATTACTCTGCTGGGTGTTTCTTATGAATGAGGCTTTGCCTGTGTAGACCCAGGGCCGACTGACTCCCAAGGGCTGGCCAGGCCTCTACCCAGCTAAAGATTACAGCACCTTTTCCCAATCTCTATGCAGCGAGTAAAGCGATTTTTTTGTTCTCACGTCCTGTTTACAAAGGCCAGGTATAATTCGTATTCTCTTGAGCAATCCTTTATATGGTACTTATTATTTGCCAGCTGTTGTTCCAAATGCACTTCAAATCTTTTTTTGAGACAGAGCCTCAAGCTGTTTTCCTGGGTAGAGTGTTACGGCATCACAATTCACAGCAACCTCCGACTCCCAGGCTCAAGTGATTCTCCTGCCTCCGCCTCCCAGGTAGCTGGGACCACAGGCACCCACCACAATGCCCAGCTATTTTTTGGTTGCAGCCGTCATTGTTATTTGCTGGGCCAGAGCTGGATTCGAACCCGCCAGCTCAGGTGTATGTGGCTGGCACCTTAGCCGCTTGAGCCACAGGCGCTGAGCCTGCACTTCAAATCTTAATTCACTGAATCTTCATAACATCCTTATGAGGTAGATCCCATTATTATCCCCAATTTGTAGATAGGGAACTAAGGCACTGACAGCTTAGGTGACTGTCTCAAGGTCACACAGCTAGTACGTAGAAGAGCCAGATTTTGAACCTAGCCTGGTTCCAAAGTCCGTGCTTTCTTAACTACTACTTTATATTCTTAAATGTTAGTTTTTATACTTCAGGTGATTGTGTGTGGTCTTACAAATGAGAGAGTACCTATTATAATTTATGGAAGCCTTAACACTGGATGAGCACCAGCAAAAGACCAGGCTTTGTTCCAAGAGCATCAGCACGTCATATTATTACTTTCTGACAGTCTTAGGAGGCAGATGTTGTGATCTCCGGTTTACAAATGAATTAATTGAGACTAAAAGTGTACAGCAGAATAGGAATCCTAACCCCATGACTGACGCCTGGGGGTCATTCAACAAATATCAATCAAATTATTCAATGTCTAAGAAGAGACCCAGACATGCAAACTAGTTTACAATAGGGTTTGAATGTGAACCCAGGTCTCTCTGACGTTCACCTGAAAACTAACCACGACGTCCTTAAGTAAGATAATTAGAAGGCGATGGGCAATAACTTATTTTTTATAAAAGTATTTATAGTAACATAAATATATCAATGTATTTACAACACATTTTATATTAATTAACACATTGTACATGAATATCTATTTTAATTAATATAAATGTTAATTAAAATAGAATAGATTTTAACTGATTTCTAATTATTAAAGATGAGAAATTGAGTTTCCAACCTTGCTTCATTTCACCTGAATTTTTCTTTTTGCCTCAAAGACTTTATGTAACTTTTCCTTCTTATTTATTGCTTAGGGATATTTAATCCACATGGAATTTATTGTGGTATATGGTATGAATTCTACTTTTATAAATAAAACACACAGACGATATAATAAAAGTTCTATATTTCAATTTGGAATAATTTTAAACTTCCAGAAAATTTGCAAAAGTAGAATTGAGAGTTCTTGTATGCCTTTGCCCAGCTTCCCTGAACGGTAAGAACTTGCGTATCATAGTACGATTATTGAAATCAGAGAGTCATCATCGATGGAGTAGGATCTACAGACCCTATTTTGATTTTCAGTAGTTTTCCCACTAATGTCCTATTTCTGGCCCACCATCCCCCCTAAGATTCTACATTGTGTGGAGCTGTCTCTCAGTTCCTCCAACCTGATAGTCCCTTGGTCTTTGTTTATCTTCCAGGATGGTGACACGTTGAGAGGGTACTGATTAGCTATTTTGTAGAACGTCCCTCATGTGGGGTTAGCCTGATGTTTTCTTAAGATTTGATTAAGCTTACACTTTGGGGGCAAGGCCAACATGGGCGTGCTGTTGTGCCCTCCCCAGCGTGTCATATCGGGGTTACACGATGTTAGTGTGTCTCATTACGGGTGACGTTAACCTTGACCGCTTGGTCAAAGTGGTGCCTGATGGGTTTCTACGTTGTAATGTCACTATTTTTCTCTTAGTATTATAATTAACAAACATCTTGTGGGGAAATACTTCGAGATAATGCAAATATCCTGTCTCTCATCCCATTAAATACTAATTTTAGCATCTGCTGATGTACTTACCTGCAACAATTATGGCTGCAGCACTTGGCAAATGGGGATTTTCTATTTCCATCATTTCTCTACATTTATTAATCCGAATTCCTTGGCAAGGAAGAGCCACCCCTCTTCCTCCGATACATATGATTACTTATATCAGCATGGATTCGTGAATATCTATTTTATTCTACGGGGTTATAATCCAATCCTTACAGAAATTCGAACAGACCCTTTTTCCTCTTGCTGAACTTACTACTCTATTTCATGGATATTTGGGTATATTCCTGCCCCGGCCATGCGCTATCTTAACCATTACAGCTTTGTAATACTTATTAGAAACTAGACATTCAAGTTCCCTTTCCTTGTCATTTCTTTTCCAAAAATCCCGTGGCCGCTTTCCCTGATTTATCTCTCCAGATGAGTTTTTGAATAATTCTGTCAATTTACACAATTTACACAACCCTAAGGGCATTAGGTTGAAATTGTATTCGATTTAAAAACTAATTTGGGGAAAATTGTTTTCTTTACAACATTAAGTCTTCCCATCCAAAACCATGATCTGCCTCTCCGTGTATGCGAGTCTGCTTTCCTATGCTTCTAGGAAGCTTTGCCATTTATTTTACGTAGGTCCTGTGCCTTTGGTTGCAAAATTTTAAGAGTCTTCTTTCCCTCAGGATTTTTTTTTTAAATAAACAGATACCTTCTTGAACTCTCTTTTGGGTTCTCAAATTTTAGTTTAGTTATTTATCCAGCAGTTCTTTGCCGAGTACCTACCATGTTCCAGGCACTGAGTAAGAAATGGGGAGTCAGCTTTGTTCTGGCTCTCTCAGATCTTAAATTCTAGCATTTGGGGCAGACAAATAATGTACACAGCCCTATTATGAAACTAATTTATAGCTTTCATAGGAAAGCCATAACTTAATTATAGCCTAAGACTATGGGGAGGGAAGAGGGGGCTGGATGGGTGGAGGGAGGGTGATTGGTGGGATCACCTCTGTGGTTTATCCTACAAGGGTACAAGTGAATCTTTCTAAAAGTAGAATATAAATGTCTTAACACAATAACTAAGAAAATGACATAAGGCTATGTTCACCAGTTCGATGAAAATATTTCAAATTGTATATGAAAACACCACACTGTACCCCATGATTGCATTAATGTACACAGCTATCATTTAACAAAAAAAAAAAAGCTTAAAAAGAAACAAAAACAAAAAACAAAGACAATAAGTGAATGAAACTTTCTATGTACATAGAATGACAACTGCTATACTCAGGGAGAAGGAAGAGACTGAACATCCATAAACTAGTCTGGCAGGGAGAAACATTTAGAGAAAAAAAAAATAAGAATAGAATCTTGCGCTATTCTGCTGGAGAATGCAATTACTGAGTAAAACACTCCTGAGCCTGAGGAAGAGGTGAGTGGAGGGGGAGGTCTCTGCTCCTGTGGGCGACTTTCAGGCACTCACTGTTCATAGCCTATGACTAGTAATGCCTGATCCCCTGAGTCAATTTTGTAATTATTTAAAAAATTTTAGAAACATCAGACTTACTTGTCAGAAAGTCAATAAATGTCCAAATTTACTACAGCTTTGAATAAAACTACAAATGACAATATAAATAATTGCTTCAGAAATATGGATGCAAATGCCACAAGAAATATATAAATAAATAAAAGCACTTGAATCTAAAATGTAGAAACTGGAATCGGAAGTAGAGCACAGTAATGTTGTTTTTGGAATATGACTTTGGGAATGATTTGACTTCTTAAACTACGCACATATGCTACCTTTATGAAACATAAAATAGATTTATTTTTATTTATTTATTTTCTGCAGTTTTTGGCTGGGGCTGGGTTAGAACCCACCACCTCCAGCATATGGGGCTGGCGCCCCACTCCTTGAGCCACAGGCGCAACCCAAACATAAAATAGATTTTTAAAAGCCAAGGGTAGGCTTAATAAAGCACGTCTGTCAGTTTGCAAATTCAAAAACAAGACACAAAAAGAAAAAAGAAAGAAAGAGGGAAAGGAGGGAGGGAAGAAACAAGGTGGGCCAAACAGATATTTATTAAAGAAAATGGAACATGATGTTAGACAAAGACCAAATAAAAATGTCAAAGAGAAATAGTCCTCCCAAAATATGTACGAATATATTTCTCTTGGATCTGAATCTAAATCTATGCATGCGCCACAAAGTATACATTTACAGCATAACTTTAATCAGTATTCTGGGTCAAGTTATAGTAACAAAGTGTGTAACATTAATGTTAATGTGTGACAAAGCACCCAGGGAGAAACTCACAGAACAATACAAATACCAACAGAGATGCAAAGACAGTCACTAAAACAGCGCAGAACAGAATTGTATCAACACACTACAGACAATACACAATACTGGATCATCCAAGTAAGATTGTTCCAGGAATGCAACGATGTTTTATATCAGGAAATAATTATGAGTCATTTAAAAAGCATGATCAAGTCATAGTTACTGACAAAAATTGTCGATGCCTAACAGAAATCATTGCCACCATAATAAATGAGCAAATCAAAACCAAATGAGGTGCAAGGATTAAAGTGAGACCCCAGAAGCCTCCCGTTATGGACCAGAAGACAAGGCAGTGCAGGGCAGGGGAGAGACTTCACAAAAAAGAAAGCAAAAACACGTCACTATCAGATGATATGGCTGCATGCCTAGAACCCCAGGAGGATTTTTTAAATTTACAAACTATATTAAAAAAAAAAAAACCTAGTATGTTCATTTTGCAAAATCAACATGTAGGAGTGAACAGTTTATGGTGTGTAAATGACAATCAAGTGTATGTGGTAATAAACAATAAAAAATGTCAGGAATATAAAAAAATAATAAAACACTAAATGAGAAACAAAATAAAATATCCCAACAAAGGGGAAGACATAGTATGTTCCTGGATGCCAGGATTCATTTTATAAAGTTTTTAAAACTTCCCAACTGAGTAATGAATTTGTTGTGATACACAATAAAATAAAATATTAATTAATGACAAATTGGCAATATGTTCGAGTAGAAAAAAATATACAAGAATAACCAATAGCCATCAAAATGAAGAAAATTAAGGAATACAATCCTAAGAAGTATGAAAACATCTTATAAAGCTCTAATAATAAAATGAAACAGGCAGGCAGTGACTCTGACTCATGATCATACATTATTTACGTTCACAAATTAGCAATTTTATAAACCAAATTTTTTTTAATATCACAGAAAAGATAATTATCCAAAGTGAAAAATAAATCATGTTAAGGGTATTTCTATTTCTTCAGAATTTTATTTCCAGATTAACAAATACTAAATGTCATACACCTTCAACCTATGACCTGATCATGCTTTTTTACTTACTCATAAATAATTATTTCCCGATATTAACTACTGTTAGCATATTTATATTTTCCCACAGCCCCTAGGCGCTCTTTTCTCATTATTTTTCACTCTGTTTTTCTGTTGTGTTTTAGGTTGTACAGTTTCCATTGTCCTATCTTCAAATTCATTACCGTGTTTGCGTCTGTGTCTCCGGTGCTGATAAGCCTGTCATTCTACATTCTACTTATTGTTTTCCTTTTATCACATTTCAGTCAAACTATTGTTAGAGTCATCGTCTCTGCCAACATTGCACGTGCCGTTTGAACACATTATCCGCAGTTTCCAGGGTAACTTTTAACATAGTAATTATACGCATGTTAATGGTTGGCAGCGCTTCACATTTGGGGCACTCTCCGGTTCTGAGTCTGGGCCTCTACAGGTCTGTGTGTTTCTCTTAATAACGACTTATTGCTTCTTATAATTTTTCACTGAGTGTCAGATATCAATCATAACAGTAGAATCTGATGTAAATAACGTGTGCAGAAATACTTTTGTGATGTGATTCACAAGAGACAGTGAGGAAGAGAAAAGACGAGTCGGTCTAGTCGCGAGTTGAGCGAGGTTTTTTGCAGCGTTAACTCAGGGGGACCAGAGGTTGTCTCTCCCCACTGGTGGTCCAGCCTTCTCTGGTGGGGTGTAATGCTCAGTGTGAGGACTGGAGTTACCAAGGATTTATCTCAGCTTTCCTGTTCTACCCCCAGCTTCTAGAAGTCCTGGCCTGTCTGTGCCGTATTCCTGCCCCTCCCTTAGCAGTAAATGACTCTTACCTATTACTTGGTGCGAGGCTTTTCCCTTGTGTCAAAGCTGGGGCACAGGGAGTTTGCATGCCCTCCCCCAATGGCAGGTTAAACTTGCTTCATTTTAGAAGGGGGTCTTGAAAGCAAGAGGGTTCCGGGCACTGGCAATCACCATTTTATATTCATACAGGGTCCAGAACGTGGATGGAGTTCTCAAAGTGGCTCAAACCACAAACATCAGCAGGTTCTTCCTCACTGGCGGCACTAAGAAGCTTCTTCCCAGGTCTCTTGCCTTGTCCTCAATGTTTTCCTGAGTATCTGGTAGAGGTCCACAAAGAAACACCCTGAGTGAGAGACGTGGCTCCATGTGTGGGGTTCCCAGGATGCTAAGTGGCCCAATAGCCCAAACTCGGCTTTCATAAAAGCTACTATAAGTTTGACCTGATATTATACAAAGAACCCAATCCAGCCTCTTATATTTTCAAATATTTCAAAAATAAAGAAGACGTTACAGAAAAATGAAATCGGGCCAGTGTTGACGTCGGCATTCTAGCATTAATACAAAGTGCAAAGACTCTATTATAACTGGCTTTCTGTCCTAATGATTTTTGGAAGTGTTAATATTTTCAAAACATTTTAAATCCTGTTTAAATTCCTTATTTAATTAATTAAATTTAAACTCCCTTTTATGAATGATAACCCTTCCTACGACATAAATGAAAGATTACGGACCCAAAGATGAAAGATTATTCCGAGGTGCAAAATGGAAGGAAAATGGAGTCTTGGTTCTGTGTGGTCAATGTGGTTTTTATTCCACCTGGGTATGGGTGGGGTGAAATCCCTGACTGGGAAAGATCCCACAGGTGGGCTTTGGCAGCTAGGGATTCAAAGGGTCAGGGGTGCAGGGGTTGGCACCTTCATTATTTCCTGGGTGGGACCTAACCCTGATCCTTCCTGGGCAGGTCAGTCCTACCCAGGCGAGTCATTTCTACCTGGGTCGGTCAGGACACTATCAATAATACACAAAAAATATCTGAAATTTATTTGCTACTCATCATTACTAGAGGAGTATTATACTAGACATATTAATTAGTAGCCAGAAATCCTTAAAGACCATATGCTTGTTTTGTATTTTTAAGGAACAAATACTAAAGGTATGCAAAGTGTAAAGTTTCCTACCTATAGTAGTATAAGAAACGAACACAGCCTTAACAAATTTCACATAATGTATTTTGAATCCTGAGGGTTTATTTGAGCTTACCAGACCATAAGAAATACAAAGAATAATACCTACATTCAACTATGTAAAATGGATGTATAAGTTAACAGTTGACTCCAGCCGTAAAAATCTCTTCCCCCTCACACCCACACCCACAAAATCTTTTAAGCCAGTGGTTATGAAACTTTGCTGCATGTTAGAATTCTTTGGGCAGCTTTGAAAACTCCCAGTGTATCCTATAGAAATTAAATCAGAATCTCCAGGGATAGAGCTCAGGCATTTCAAGTATTTAAAACTCTTCAGGTATGTCCAATATGCAGCCAAGTTTAAGAGCCAGTGGCTTAAACAGGATACGAGGTAATTCTGTCTTATGTAAAAAGCAGTCCGGAGCCTATGTGTGCAGCTATTCTGGTGATCAGGGGCTGGCCTCTATTTTTCCATAGTTCTATCCTTAAGAGCCCAGCTTCCATCTTCTGAGTTATCTCTTTCTCAGAAGTAACTGCTAAACCGCAGTGATTACACCCTGGCCCCAGTCAGGCACGAGGAGAAAAGGGGGTCTAAGCGCCTTCTGTGAATGGAGCCTCCTTGCCGCTCTCCCCCAATATTTACGTTTTCACATTAATAGACAGAAGTCCAGGAAGGGAGCAAACCCACCTGGAAAGCTGGAAAATACTTTCTTCTGGCTGGTCAGTACTGCCCAGTTTTCTCTTAGAAAAGCTGAATGCCAACTTAAAAGAGCAGTCTCTACCGCCCCAGGCTTGAGACTTCGCCAAATGTTTCCATTTGCTCTTCCTCACTTGAAATGTGAGGAAAAACATTTAAAAATCGAAGAACTTTTGAATGTCAGGGTAGCTGAACTGCCAGTTTGGGTTTTTGTTTTTTTTTTTACTGTTTCCCTGCGCCAACCTTGCTTTTATTTTACTCCTCAGTTTCTTTATTCCATTGAAATATCTGGATCCTTTTTGTTACATCTCCATGAAAACGGACAGGGGAAATGAAGATTAATTCTCCAATTTGCCAACATGTGAAGTAGATCATTAGCAATGCGTCTGAAGAAAGCTCTACCATAGACGTAGCCTGAGTATTTTATTAGCCTTGAAGGAGTCAGTCTCCCAAGTATGTAATTGATGCTTGAAAGCAAATTTGTAGGCATTAGACTGGTGCTCAGCCATGTATGTTTCTAAGATATAAGGAAGACATGTACCCATTCATCATGAGATATCTCTATTATACTTTTGAGATAATAAACCTTGAATTATAATTCAAATATCTCTATTATACTTTTGAGACAATAAAGCTTGAATTATAATCATGTCACTTAATATCTGTACATTGCTCTTTCATGGAAGAGAAAATAATACATTGCTATAAAGTTCAGATGTAAATATTCTTTCTTATTCCCCCTGCAAGCTCCTCATTGACTACAGAAGTAGTTCACTTATTCAATAACAAGAAAGAAAATAAAAACAGAAAGATTAAATTTTATTCTTTTTTTTTTTTTACAAAGAATAAGGGAAATGGGATTCAATTATAATTGTACTTAAAAGGACTCTAACCATCTCCATTCAACATTTTGAATACCTGTAAGTCAGGAACTAAAAGAAATCTCCTTGTTGATTAAGATAAGAAAGTATCTATTTTAAAAAAGGAGTTTTTATTAAAATGATGGGAAAACTTTTGCACCCATGGACCATAGATAATCTTCAGTGCATTATTATAAAACTCATCAGAACTGAATGCCATTAATAAAATTGCATATTTTGATAGGCTAGACAGGAATATTGTCTAAACAATGTATAAATAGGATTAGGATAACTTTTTCATCGAAAAGTAAGTCAAATGAATAAACTAGAAAGAATACTGATAATTCTTCCAAGTAATATGAACAAAATAACTTTCTAGTAGGCAACACAAGATGTCATGCAATTTGTTTTATTATGGAAAAGTAAATGCATTTGCCAAGTTTAAACTGGATTTTTAAAGCAGTAGAATGAAAGTGCTAATTAACATGTACCTGGCACAGCTCAGCCAGGAAGCATTTTCCAAAATACCATTTTTGAACTTTTAGAAAATAGCACGCAATACCAAAAAAGCCTGGTCCAGATCAAAAGGAAGACTAATTTTAAAGTTTACAGTATTACATTTTATGGTTTTAAAATCTGGTCAAATATAACATTTTATTACTGCTCAATTCCATTAGAATGAAAACTCAGAACCAACAAGTTAAACTCTATTCCTCTAAATCTAATTGGTTGATCTTCATATTGATTCAGACTAAGAAAGAGAAACAAGGGGAAAGCTTTGGTTTAATATCATGATATAGATGCCTCTAAATACTATTAAAATATTAAAAATAGTTCATGCTATCAGCAACCTATAACAGCACAGTGTCAAGAGGTACTACAAACCATGTATGTTAATGTGCACATTAGCAGTTAGAAAAAAGAACCAAAATACATAAACAGTTTAAATGCCCAATTATAAAAGAGGAATTCTACAAAAAGGTAAGCAATAGTGCTGTGACTGAAATTAATATATAGCTCTTAAATTTTACTTGTTAAATGAAACCAGAAATCAAGGACCATGGTGGATATGAGATTTGCCATACAAGTTAGCGTGCTACCTTTTACTGGCACTGGTAGAAAACTCTGGAACCAACTCAAGAATGGTTCATTCTCACAGCAGCAACAGTACCCAGAATACCAACATTTTTATCCCACTTCCTTGAGATGCAATTCCCACAAGATGACATAAAAAGTGCCCGGTGACACCTGCACACACTCTGGGTTGTGTTACAGGAGAGGACCCCCCCCCTCCCCCGAAGCTTCGGAAACTCAGATATTTATCAACAGTCAGTACACAGGCCTTCCTTTTCCCTGGATGGAGATGCCATCTCAAAGCTGTAAAGAAATTGCCACTTTGCTCCACTGGTAGCAATATTGTATCTTTCAAGGTCGTTTGCTACATAGGTATCAAAAAGACAGCCTAAAACAAAAGACACTCAACGTCCCACTTGCAAAAACATGAAAAACCAAGGTAGAATCATCTCCCAACACTGTATTTCTTTGAATAATGGTCTCCAGTGACAGATGTATGGTAACGTTTGTCCTCTCTTCTTTCTGTATTCTCACTGTTACACTCGTGCTAATAGTTTAGAGTGTCCTAATACATTCTGTGTGCAAATCCTCTGTGCTTATAACCCTCCTCGCTATTCTGTCATAAACCTTACAGAGTCATCTCATTAAGTATATTTTAAGTTTCCCATTTTTCTCATTTCCACAACCAATGCATTCATTCAAGATATTCAGTCAAGATTCTCTTCTCTACCAGCCAGCTTGTGAAACATGTATCCATAGTGAAGGAGAGTAACGTTTTTATAATGCAAGTCTGGCCAATTCATCTCCTTCTATCCCATTAGTTTTAGGGAAAACTATTAATGTGGTCGACAAGGCCCTATAGCCACTGCCCTTGTATTCTGCTTTCGATGTGACGTAATGACCTCCCCCTTGGCTCTCACTGCTCCTCCCACGTCAGGCTGTTCCAGGTCCTCGTATTTCCTGTACACGCACTTGTCACAGAGCCTGTATGTTTATTGTCCCTTATGTAATTAACTCCTTATTTCTATTCAAGAGCCACATCCCTGGAAACTTTTCCCTAACTTTCACAGGTAGTTAAACGTCCTGACTACAGGACCTTAAAGCTCTACATATTCTTTGGGAAACACTTTCAATATTCACCATTTACTACGTATTTCTGTGATCACTGGATTATTGCTTGCTTTCCCCACTAGATTATAAGTGAATAATATCTGTTGGCTCATCATTACCTACGATCACATAGGTCCGAGTACTCATAATAATAATAGTAGGCACTCAACACATTTGTGTTAAATTACTTAATTGTCAAACTTACCAGTGTGTCAAGTTTAAAAAGTTTTAAAAATTTGTGTAACGATAGATGATTATTAAGTAAATAATATTTAATCAGACTTCCAAACTTGGAAGTATTATAATACATGTAACATGAATATATATGTATACATACCAATTATACATAAGTAGTGGTCATAATATATTATTAAGCTAAGTAAGAAGACTGAAAAGAATTGTGCCACAATATATCCCAACTCAAACTACAAATGCAATAATGCATGAAAGTAAATAATATATCAAATCTGCACGGTTGCATGTAAGATTGTCTATTTTTAGCTAACTACATTTTCTACGTCTTCTAATGATAAAAAATTGCACATGACGTGTAAAGTTTTTAAAACAGCCTATTTCCATAGACCCAAGCCTTATATTATGCACAGCATCCACACTGTGGTCGTTTCAGAAAATACACTACGCTATTTGCAGCTCAACTGAATGATTTAGAGATATGAGGGATATGTATAAAATACCCTGTGGAGACGAGAAATATACACATGGAGCTGGCAGTATCATCGTAATGACATGGAAGGCCACATAAAACTGAATCATGTCAGAGATCTGCAAAATATAATTTTTAATTCTTATACTTTCCAACTTTTATTATATAAGTAAATCAATAAAACTTTCTTTTCCTT
Organism: Galago senegalensis; assembly: GCA_963575145.1. NCBI lineage: Eukaryota > Metazoa > Chordata > Mammalia > Primates > Galagidae > Galago > Galago senegalensis. The sequence goes on from CAUYTI010065346.1 coordinate 50,007, forward strand.
CCATAAAATCTATAGTTACAATCAATATTCTCACACAGATCTAAATTTTCTCCACATTTACAAATCCGCAATTGACACGCTAGAAAAATAGTGATATTTACCCTTTATTTTCTGCGATAGTGTGTTTCAAACGGATCCCAGATGGCCTCAGGGAGTTCTATGCTGTTTCCTAAGCACATATCTAAATTCTAGAGAGTGACTTTACCACTGAACCAAATGATATTTGAGGTAGTGACCTTGATTATTTTCACTCTGACGGAGTATGCTGAGGAATATAAAGACTTGGACAGCTGCATTCAGAGTTGAATTAGTCCTTTCTGGATGTCGGGAAGAGGACACACTGAATAAGAGAAGGGCTCACCTCAGGAAATCCTGAATCAAATATTAACAATTGGAAAATGAATAAATTATGTCCTGTTTTTACCAGAAGCAAATAGATCCATTAAACTATCCTGAATTTCTCTTCCAGGAACCAGTCTCAGTGAACACCTTCTTAGCGACTGCAATCAATGTATCAAAGGTGCCTTAGTGTGGAATATTTAAATTAAAGGATAAATAACAGTGTGAATTTTTGAATGGCTTCAATGTTTTCATTGTTCCTCTGATTTAATAGTTAGCACTAAAATAATACATTTTCATCATTAATTATTTTAATGTTTAGTTTTTGGAAAGTATATTTTGAAAAAAAGTGTAATTTTTTTCAAGCATATTGATAAGAATTCTAGTAAAGGGAGCCCCTAATCTGCTCCTTTCTTGAAGCCAACCTAAAAAAGAAGAAAAAGCAAGTGAAAAAGGAATACAGAAGCCCAAAGATTAGCCTAGGACATGTGATTATGCCGTATCACAAATATTGGGGGATTTCCCCCAGGCACAGAACACACAGTTGCAAATCGAAGACGGTTCAAGTATTCCCAGGGCACTTAAAGGAAATGCTGGTCATTCCAGTTATACCTTCTTTGAAGGGAAGTGGAAACTAGAAACGTGAGCAACCCAAGAAGAAGATGGAAGTCACTCCCACTGAGTAGCACATACACTTTATCATGTACCATATAAAGAAATGGAAATTTAGGCTGAGCAAGGTGACGCATGCCTATAATCCCAGCACTTTGAAAGGCTGAGGTGGGAGAAGTTTGAGACCAGCCTACACAACATAGTGAGACTTCCATCACCGCAAAAAAAAGTTAAAAAAAATTAAAAGCCATATAATCATCTAAAAAGCATGTAGTAATATCCAGCATCCCTTCATGATAGAACCCGTCAAAACTCATATAGGAGGAACATACTTCAAAATAATAAAAGCCATATATGGCAAACCCATAGCTAACATCATACTGAATAGGGGAAAGTTGAAAATGTTTTTAAGAACCAGAACAAGACCAGGATGCCCACCTTCACCATTTCTATTCAACATACTACAGGAAATCCTAGTCAGTACAATCAGATAAGGGAAAAAATAAAGGGCATCCAAACTGAAAAAGGGGAAGTCAAATTATCTCTTTTTGCTGATGATATCTTATGCCTAGAAAACTATAAAAATTCTTTCAAAAGACTTCTGGATTTGATATGTGAATTTGGGAAAATCTCAGGTTACAATCAACGTACAAAAATCAATAGCATTTCTATACATTGACACCAAGGCTGAGAATAAATGAAGAGACCAATCTTATTTACAACAGCTATGAAAAAAAGCAAATTACCTAGGAATAAATTTAAACAAGAAGGTGAAAGATGTCCACAAGAAGAACAATAGATCATTCATGAAAGAATTCATAGATGATACAAGCAATAGAAAGATATACCATTCTTGAGGGTCAGAAGAATCAATATTGTTAAAATGACCATGTTATCAGGCTCGGCGCCTGTGGCTCAAGCAGCTAAGGCACCAGCCACATACACCTAAGGTGGCGGGTTCAAATCCCCAGCTCTGGCCCGCCAAACAACAATGATGGCTGCAACCAAAAAACGGCCAGGCATTGTGGCGGGCGCCTGTAGTCCCAGCTACTTGGGAGGCTGAGGCAGGAGACTCGCTTGAGCCCAGGAGTTGGAGGTTGCTGTGAGCGTGATGCCATGGCACTCTACCCAGGGGGATAGCTTGAGGCTCTGTCT